>JBBPBX010024597.1:20922-39545 GCA_038048925.1 Garcialebias charrua
CGAGTCCAGCGGCGCTGGGCACAACGCACAGCTATACTGGAGGCTTTATGGTGCAAAACTTTCAGTTCCCTTATCAGTCAGGTTCACTCAGTGCAACACATTGACTATGGGAACGTATTTCACTCACGCCCTGGAAATGCTCTGGAAATGAATGCTTGTGAGAACTTATGCCTTAGACTGCAGGCATTTAGCTGTTCTCTCTACACTGTGGTAGAGAGGATAGCCTGTATCTGTAATGTTACAGAAATGGTAATGTTTGACAAATGTGTTTGAAGAGGCCCAGTTAGCAGCTGCACATATTTCTGCTACTGGTACACCTCTGAATAAGGCCCATGAGGCAGTCAGGCCTCGTGTGGAATGGGCATGTACCCCACTCGGCACTTGCTGACCTTTTTCTGCTGCATGCCCTCTTAATGGCCTCAGTCACCCAGTGTGAGAGACGCTGTTTTGACAGGGCTCTGCCAGCAGCTGGATTAGCAAAACACACAAACAGCTGGTTTGTTTTTCTCTAACTGACAGTTCTATCCATGTAAGCACTCAGGGCCCTAACAGGGCAGAGTGCGTTCAGCCTCCTCTGTCCTTCGGTTAGGACAGTGGGGGAGGAAATGTTGACAGTTCAAAGTCCAGACCTGGGATTTAAAGTTGGAACCTTTGGAACATATGCAAGGTTTGGATACAAGGTGACCTTTGACTCGTCTGGAGAAAACCTGGTACACATCGGGTGTACAGATAGCGTGGAGGTCACCCATGTGTTTAGCTAAGCACAAAGCTAAGAGCAAAGCAGTTTTATAAGATAACAAATCTATCTTAATGCTGCTAAGAGACTCAAATGGAGGCTCACATTCATTCATTCATTCATTCATTCAACCTTTATTTATAAGTATTCATTCATTCATTCATTCATTCAACCTTTATTTATACAGGCTAGCCTCGTTGAGTCACGGGGACTCATTTACAAGAGGGACCTGTCTCACTCACACCAAACAACCATCCACTCTCACACTCACACCTAGGGTCAATTTAGAGTCACCAATCAGCCTAACAAGCATGTTTTTTGGTCTGTGGGAGGAAACCGGAGTACCCGGAGGAAACCCACGCATGCACGGGGAGAACATGCAAACTCCACCCAGAAAGGCCCCGGACCGGGATTTGAACCGGCAACCTTCTCGCTGAGAGGCAGCAGCTCTACCAGTTGTGCCACCGTGCTGCCCACATAGAGCATCCAGGACTAACTGCAGGTCTCACACAGGGGCCAGAGTCCTGCTAGGAGGCCTTTTCCTCAGTACACCCTTCATGAAACGTATCATGAGAGTGTGGGCACCGGGTGATTTACCTCCCCAGCCTTCATGGCATGCTGAGATAGCTGACAGGAAGACCTTAATGGTGGAGAAGGAGCGGCCCTTTTCCAGCAGGTCTTGTAGAAAAGTGAGGAGTTGGACCAGGTCACAGGAATATGAGATAATATTCCTCTCTAGAAACCAGGCCTCAAAAACACACCATTTGTGAGCGTAGAGAATCTGAGTATACTATGCTCTCGCTCCCTGTATTGTGTTTACCACATTACTAGGCAGTCCTGAGGCCATCAGCCGGTTCCTTTCAGCGGCCAAGCCCAGAGAAGCCACAATTCTGGGCGAGGGTGAAGGAGCTACCCGTGGACCTGAGTCAGCAGGTCCCTGTGTGTGTGTGAGCGGGAGGCAGCTGCCATGGTGTCCCCGTCAACAGTGAGATCACCTCTGGGAACCATGGTTTCTGTGGCCACCTGGGAGCTATCAGTATGAGGGAGAGAACTCCCCTGTGTAAGTGTTCCAACGTCGTCTGAATCAGGGGGACGGGGGGAAATGCATAATACAGCTCCCCCGCTGGCCACTCGTACGCCAAGGCGTCTGTTCCCAGAGGTGCATCTGTCTCCCTTATCGAATGATACAGGGAGCAGTGCGTGTTGCTTTTGCAAGCGAACAGATCTACGGATGCCCGTATCGTGCCCAGATCTGTTCCACGATGCGTGGGTTCAGCCTCCACTCTAAGGAGAGGAGGGGCCCTCTTGAGAGGGCATCTGCCCTGTGGTTTAGCTCACCCGGGATGTGTGTCACCCTCAGGGACAATATTCGGGAGCTGCACCACGTGAGCAGCTTGTGTGTCAACCTAAGGAGGGGTTGTGACCTTGTCCCGTCTTCTCTGTTGATGTAGGACACAGTTGTCCTGTTGTCTGATTTTATCAGGACATGTTGTGCAATCAGTCCCTTCCTGTAAAAATGTTTCAAGGACAAAAACACTGCTTTCAGTTCCAGGAAATTTATGTGGAGCTTTGTCTCCTGCTGTTTCCAGAGCCCTTGGGTATACTGGTTCCTGCAGAGGCCTCCCCACCCAGTCTTTAAAGCGTCCGGGGTGATCAGCACATGAGACAATACCCGTCCCAGTATGACGCCTGTCCTGAACACTGAGGGGGTCCTCCAGGGCTCCAGAGCTTTCATGCACTTTGTGTTGATCAGTATCCCCCTTGTCCCTCTGGGAGGGGCAGGATACATTTGTTTGTTTAGCCATATCTGCAGAGGGTGCATTTTTAACAAGGCTTGAGGCACGTAGGGAATGTCTGCCGCCAGGAGGCCCAGGAGATGCTGGCACAGTTTGAGGAAGACCCTCCAGCCCAGCTGAAAACATGCCAGGCAGAGGTGGAGGGATGAAACCCGAGCCTCTGATAGCCTTGCTCTATACAGAATGGAGTTGACCTGTACACCCAAAACTACGGTAATCTGAGCTGGGGTCAGAATGCTTTTTTCCATGTTTAAGACGAAACCGAGAGCCTCTAGGTGAGACATCACCTTCTGTGAGTGCTACTGCGCTTGGGCCCTGTCGCGCCCAAGGATAATCAGATTGTCTAAATAATTCAGAACTCTGATCCCTTGACCCCTCAGTGGGGTCAAGGCCGCATCCAGGCATTTTGTGAATGATCTGGGGGCGGTTTTTAGCCCAAAAGGGAGTGCCAGAAACTCTAATGATTTTCCTTCGAAGGCGAAACGGAGATATGTTCTGTGCTAAGGCAGGATGTTCACGTGGAAAAAGGCGTCTTTGAGGTTGACCGTGCAGAAGTAATCCCTCGGTCTTACTGAGTGAATTACTTGTCGCAGCGTGAGCATCCTGAATTTGAATGTTTTTATCCTTTTGTTCAGAATCGGGAGATCCAGGATACTCTAATGATTTTCCTTCGAAGGCGAAACGGAGATATGTTCTGTGCTAAGGCAGGATGTTCACGTGGAAAAAGGCGTCTTTGAGGTTGACCGTGCAGAAGTAATCCCTCGGTCTTACTGAGTGAATTACTTGTCGCAGCGTGAGCATCCTGAATTTGAATGTTTTTATCCTTTTGTTCAGAATCGGGAGATCCAGGATAGGCCGCAAGCCTTTGTCCCATTTGGGCACTAAGAAATACTTGCTGTAGTGGCCTTTGTTCACATCGTGAGCTGGGACAACATTAATTACCCCTTTCTGTAACATTGTGGAAATTTCGTATTTCAGAACGTGGGCACGGTCTGGGTTTATGGTGGACACCAGCACCCCCGTGAAAGGGGGTGGCCGCCTGATGAACTGCAGCCGGAGGCCCTGGCTTATGGTGGCCATGACCCATGTGCTAGGTTTGCACCCCTCCCAGGCACCCACGTGTGCGTACAGCCTGTGAGGCATGTGTATTCTCATTTGTGTGTGTCGTGGGTACGGGAGGGGGACAGTGGCCCCCACCTGCTTTCCCTTTGACAAACTGACCTGTCCGCCAGCGGCAGCCAAGGAGTCTGTCTGGGGCAAACAGACTCCTGGCTTCTCGCTGAGGTTCATTTTCTTGCCTGAAAATGGGTGTGTTAGGGAGGGGTGACAACCTTCTCCCTTCATTGACACTGTTTTCATAAAAATGGTACTGTGTTTGTTGTTGTTGGTTTTTTTAGTCAAGACACAGGGCATGTACTGCTTTGAAACTTGATTTTCTTGTCAAGACACAGGGCATGTACTGCTTTGAAACTTGATTTTCTTGTTTCAGAGCAAAAAAAGTTTTTGTTACATACGTACACGCACGATTGCCACCAGCTTTTTGTTGCGTTTTAAGCTTAAAGTCTGGGCATAAAAGTCCGGTTTCCCGTACCACATGGGCGGGCAAACCTGTAACACTACGAAGCGGTCCCGGTTCGTCAGGCCGGCTTCTGCCTCCAGTCCCGGTTCGTCGAGGGTGACCTCAGTGGACCCGCCTGACGGGGAAATAACCTGTTCCTCGCCCAGGCCTGGCCAACCTGGGGCGTTCCTGTTGCCGGTCTCGGCCTCTGTTCTCCATCAAATGCAGGCCTCTTCTGCGGAGGGCGGCACGTGACTGAGCAGTGACGAGGCTGCATGCCCCTGCTTCTACTGGCGTCCCTGGGAGGCACAAATGTTTTTCTCTGCATCCCCTCGCGGAGGGCTTCGGCCTGTTTCCGCCTGTTTCCGTCTTTGTTTTTGTTTTTTGTTTTTTTGTTTTTTTCCTTTATAGATGGCCTCCCTTCTCACCTTATAGCCATCCTCTCACTCCAATATGTTTTTTTAAATAGAGAGAAAGAAAGAAAATAGAAAGTAAGACAACAAATCAACAATTATCCACAAAAAGAGCACAAGGCAAACACACCCAACCTCCGTCCACAACCCTGCAAAGCACATGACAGAACACAACAACGAAACATACATGCATAAAGAAACGTGCATGTTTCCGTCTTTGTTCCAGCCTTGTCTGAATTCATTCCAGAACTCCTCCGAAGAGCCCCGTAGGCTTGATCGAGTGGTGGAGGAATGGGTGCCGCTGGCCCGCGGGCAGATCCGTCAAGGTTAGCCACAGGTGGCGTTGAGCGATGAAAATCTCAGCCATACTCCTTCCTTGAGCAATGGCTGTTGTGCCCATCAGGCGGAGGACAAAGTCTGTCGCCTTGCTGGCTTCCTCCAGGACCTCTGCCGCATTCTGCTGTCTGATGATCTCTTGGAGCTCCTGCAGCTTCTCCGCCAAGTAGGCCTGCATCATGGCCGAGGCATTCATGGCGCGGGGCCCTGAGCTCTGTAACATTTCTCGAGCTGGGATACCTATGCACGGCAGGCCCTGGGATGCATGCATACTATGATGTACATCACGATGGGATGCATGCATTCTTTGATGCACGTCACCCTGGGATGCATTCATCCTTTGATGCATGTCATCCTGTGATGCATGTATCCTTTGATGCACATCACCCTGTGATGCATGCATCCTTTGATGCGCGTCACCCTGTGATGCATGCATCCTTTGATGCACTTCACCCTGTGATGCATGCATACTTTGATGCACGTCACCCTGTGATGCATTCATCCTTTGATGCGTGTCACCCTGGGATGCATTCATCCTTTGATGCATGTCATCCTGTGATGCATGTATCCTTTGATGCACGTCACCCTGTGATGCATGCATCCTTTGATGCGCGTCACCCTGTGATGCATGCATCCTTTGATGCACTTCACCCTGTGATGCATGCATACTTTGATGCATGTCACCCTGGGATGCATGCATACTTTGATGCACATCACGATGGGATGCATGCATTCTTTGATGCACGTCACCCTGGGATGCATTCATCCTTTGATGCACGTCACCCTGTGATTCATGCATCCTTTGATGCACATCACCCTGTGATGCATGCATCCTTTGATGCACGTCACCCTGTGATGCATGCATCCTTCGATGCACGTCACCCTGTGATGCATGCATCCTTCGATGCACGTCAACCTGTGATGCATCCTTTGATGCACGTCACCTTGTGATGCATCCTTTGATGCATGTCACCCTGTGATGCATCCTTTGATGCACATCACCCTGTGATGCATGCATCCTTTGATGCGTGTCACCCTGTGATGCATCCGTTGATGCATGTCACCCTGTGATGCATTCATCCTTTGATGCACGTCACCCTGTGATGCATGCATTCTTTGATGCACGTCACCCTGTGATGCATGCATCCTTTGATACATGTCACCTTGGGATACATGCATCCTTTGATGAATGTCACCCAGTGATGCATGCATACTTTGATGCATGTCACCCTGTGATGCATTCATCCTTTGATTCACGTCACCTTGGGATGATTGCATCCTTTGATGCACGTCACCCTGGGATTCATGCATTCTTTGATGCACGTCACCCTGTGATTCATGCATCCTTTGATGCACATCACCCTGTGATGCATGCATCCTTTGATGCACGTCAACCTGTGATGCATCCTTTGATGCACGTCACCCTGTGATGCATGCATCCTTCGATGCACGTCACCCTGTGATGCATGCATCCTTCGATGCACGTCAACCTGTGATGCATCCTTTGATGCACGTCACCTTGTGATGCATCCTTTGATGCATGTCACCCTGTGATGCATCCTTTGATGCACATCACCCTGTGATGCATGCATCCTTTGATGCGTGTCACCCTGTGATGCATCCGTTGATGCATGTCACCCTGTGATGCATTCATCCTTTGATGCACGTCACCCTGTGATGCATGCATTCTTTGATGCACGTCACCCTGTGATGCATGCATCCTTTGATACATGTCACCCTGGGATACATGCATCCTTTGATGCATGTCACCCAGTGATGCATGCATACTTTGATGCATGTCACCCTGTGATGCATTCATCCTTTGATGCACGTCACCCTGTGACGCATGCATACTTTGATGCACATCACAATGGGATGCATGCATCCTTTGATGCACGTCACCCTGGGATGCATGCATCCTTTGATTCATGTCATCCTGTGATGTATGTATCCTTTGATGCACGTCACCCTGTTATGCATGCATCCTTTGATAGATGTCACCCTGTGATGCATGCATTCTTTGATGCACGTCACCCTGTGATGCATGCATCCTTTGATGTGCGTCACCCTGTGATGCATGCATCCTTTGATGCACGTCACCCTGTGATGCATGCATACTTTGATGCACGTCACCCTGTGATGCATTCATCCTTTGATGCACGTCACCCTGTGATGCATTCATCCTTTGATGCACGTCACCCTGTGATGCATTCATCCTTTGATGCACGTCACCCTGGGATGCATGCATTCTTTGATGCATGTCACCCTGGGATGCATGCATACTTTGATGCACATCACGATGGGATGCATGCATTCTTTGATGCACGTCACCCTGGGATGCATTCATCCTTTGATGCATGTCATCCTGTGATGCATGTATCCTTTGATGCACGTCACCCTGTGATGCATGCATCCTTTGATGTGCGTCACCCTGTGATGCATGCATCCTTTGATGCACTTCACCCTGTGATGCATGCATCCTTTGATGCACGTTACCCTGGGATGCATGCATCCTTTGATGCACGTCAACTTGGGATATATGCATCCTTTGATTCACGTCACCTTGGGATGATTGCATCCTTTGATGCACGTCACCCTGGGATTCATGCATTCTTTGATGCACGTCACCCTGTGATTCATGCATCCTTTGATGCACATCACCCTGTGATGCATGCATCCTTTGATGCACGTCAACCTGTGATGCATCCTTTGATGCACGTCACCCTGTGATGCATGCATCCTTCGATGCACGTCACCCTGTGATGCATGCATCCTTCGATGCACATCAACCTGTGATGCATCCTTTGATGCATGTCACCTTGTGATACATCCTTTGATGCATGTCACCCTGTGATGCATCCTTTGATTCACATCACCCTGTGATGCATGCATCCTTTGATGTGTGTCACCCTGTGATGCATCCGTTGATGCATGTCACCCTGTGATGCATTCATCCTTTGATGCACGTCACCCTGTGATGCATGAATTCTTTGATGCACGTCACCCTGTGATGCATGCATCCTTTGATACATGTCACCCTGGGATACATGCATCCTTTGATGCATGTCACCCAGTGATGCATGCATACTTTGATGCATGTCACCCTGTGATGCATTCATCCTTTGATGCACGTCACCCTGTGACGCATGCATACTTTGATGCACATCACAATGGGATGCATGCATCCTTTGATGCACGTCACCCTGGGATGCATGCATCCTTTGATTCATGTCATCCTGTGATGTATGTATCCTTTGATGCACGTCACCCTGTTATGCATGCATCCTTTGATAGATGTCACCCTGTGATGCATGCATTCTTTGATGCACGTCACCCTGTGATGCATGCATCCTTTGATGTGCGTCACCCTGTGATGCATGCATCCTTTGATGCACGTCACCCTGTGATGCATGCATACTTTGATGCACGTCACCCTGTGATGCATTCATCCTTTGATGCACGTCACCCTGTGATGCATTCATCCTTTGATGCACGTCACCCTGGGATGCATGCATTTTTTGATGCATGTCACCTGGGATGCATGCATACTATGATGTACATCACGATGGGATGCATGCATTCTTTGATGCACGTCACCCTGGGATGCATTCATCCTTTGATGCATGTCATCCTGTGATGCATGTATCCTTTGATGCACGTCACCCTGTGACGCATGCATACTTTGATGCACATCACAATGAGATGCATGCATCCTTTGATGCATGTCACCCTGGGATGCATTCATACTTTGATGCATGTCATCCTGTGATGCATGTATCCTTTGAATCACGTCACCCTGTTATGCATGCATCCTTTGATAGACGTCACCCTGTGATGCATGCATTCTTTGATGCACGTCACCCTGTGATGCATGCATCCTTTGATGCGCGTCACCCTGTGATGCATGCATCCTTTGATGCACGTCACCCTGTGATGCATGCATACTTTGATGCACGTCACCCTGTGATGCATTCATCCTTTGATGCACGTCACCCTGTGATGCATGCATCCTTTGATGCACGTCACCCTGTGATGCATACATCCTTTGATGTGTGTCACCATGGGATGCATGCATACTTTGATGCACATCACCCTGGGATGCATGTATCCTTTAATGCACGTCACCCTGGGTTGCATGCATCTTTTGATGCACATCAACCTGTGATGCATCCTTTGAGTCATGTCACACTGGGATGCATGCATACTATGATGTACATCACGATGGGATGCATGCATTCTTTGATGCACGTCACCCTGGGATGCATTCATCCTTTGATGCATGCATACTTTGATGCACATCACCCTGTGATGCATTCATCCTTTGATACGTGTCACCCTGGGATGCATTCATCCTTTGATGCATGTCATCCTGTGATGCATGTATCCTTTGATGCACGTCACCCTGTGATGCATGCATCCTTTGATGCGCGTCACCCTGTGATGCATGCATCCTTTGATGCACTTCACCCTGTGATGCATGCATACTTTGATGCATGTCACCCTGGGTTGCATGCATACTTTGATGCACATCACGATGGGATGCATGCATTCTTTGATGCACGTCACCCTGTGATTCATGCATCCTTTGATGCACATCACCCTGTGATGCATGCATCCTTTTTATGCACGTCAACCTGTGATGCATCCTTTGATGCACGTCACCCTCTGATGCATGCATCCTTCGTTGCACGTCACCCTGTGATGCATGCATCCTTCGATGCACGTCAACCTAGGTTGCATGCATCTTTTGATGCACATCAACCTGTGATGCATCCTTTGAGTCATGTCACACTGGGATGCATGCATCCTTTGATTTACATCACCCTGGGATGCATGCAACATTTGATGCACGTCACCCTGGGATGCATGTATTCTTTGATGCATGTCACCCTAGGATGCATGCATACTTTGATGTACATCACAATGGGATGCATGCATCCTTTGATGCATGTCACCCTGGGATGCATTCATACTTTGATGCATGTCATCCTGTGATGCATGTATCCTTTGAATCACGTCACCCTGTTATGCATGCATCCTTTGATAGACGTCACCCTGTGATGCATGCATTCTTTGATGCACGTCACCCTGTGATGCATGCATCCTTTGATGCGCGTCACCCTGTGATGCATGCATCCTTTGATGCACGTCACCCTGTGATGCATGCATACTTTGATGCACGTCACCCTGTGATGCATTCATCCTTTGATGCACGTCACCCTGTGATGCATGCATCCTTTGATGCACGTCACCCTGTGATGCATACATCCTTTGATGTGTGTCACCATGGGATGCATGCATACTTTGATGCACATCACCCTGGGATGCATGTATCCTTTAATGCACGTCACCCTGGGTTGCATGCATCTTTTGATGCACATCAACCTGTGATGCATCCTTTGAGTCATGTCACACTGGGATGCATGCATCCTTTGATGCACGTCACCCTGGGATGCATGCAACATTTGATGCACGTCACCCTTGGATGCATGCATTCTTTGATGCATGTCACCCTGGGATGCATGCATACTTTGATGCACATCACAATGGGATGCATGCATCCTTTGTTGCACGTCACCCTGGGATGCATTCATCCTTTGATGCATGTCATCCTGTGATGCATGTATCCTTTGAATCACGTCACCCTGTTATGCATGCTTCCTTTGATAGACGTCACCCTGTGATGCATGCATTCTTTGATGCACGTCACCCTGTGATGCATGCATCCTTTGATGCGCGTCACCCTGTGATGCATGCATTCTTTGATGCACGTCACCCTGTGATGCATGCATACTTTGATGCACGTCACCCTGTGATGCATTCATCCTTTGATGCACGTCACCCTGTGATGCATGCATCCTTTGATGCACGTTACCCTGGGATGCATGCATCCTTTGATGCACGTCACCTTGGGATATATGCATCCTTTGATTCACGTCACCCTGGGATGATTGCATCCTTTGATGCACGTCACCCTGTGATTCATGCATCCTTTGATGCACGTCACCCTGTGATGCATGCATCCTTTGATGCACGTCACCCTGTGATGCATACATCCTTTGATAGACGTCACCCTGTGATGCATGCATTCTTTGATGCACGTCACCCTGTGATGCATGCATGCTTTGATGCGCGTCACCCTGTGATGCATGCATCCTTTGATGCGCGTCACCCTGTGATGCATGCATCATTTGATGGACGTCACCCTGTGATGCATGCATACTTTGATGCACGTCACTCTGTGATGCATTCATCCTTTGATGCACGTCACCCTGTGATGCATGCATCCTTTGATGCACGTCACCCTGTGATGCATACATCCTTTGATGTGTGTCACCATGGGATGCATGCATACTTTGATGCACATCACCCT
Source organism: Garcialebias charrua (assembly GCA_038048925.1). Lineage (NCBI taxonomy): Eukaryota > Metazoa > Chordata > Actinopteri > Cyprinodontiformes > Rivulidae > Garcialebias > Garcialebias charrua. The sequence goes on from JBBPBX010024597.1 coordinate 32,135, forward strand.
GGGATGCATGCATCCTTTGATGCACGTCACCCTGGGTTGCATGCATCTTTTGATGCACATCAACCTGTGATGCATCCTTTGAGTCATGTCACACTGGGATGCATGCATACTTTGATGCACATCACAATGGGATGCATGCATCCTTTGATGCACGTCACCCTGGGATGCATGCATCCTTTGATGCATGTCATCCTGTGATGTATGTATCCTTTGATGCACGTCACCCTGTTACGCATGCATCCTTTGATAGATGTCACCCTGTGATGCATGCATTCTTTGATGCACGTCACCCTGTGATGCATGCATCCTTTGATGTGCGTCACCCTGTGATGCATGCATTCTTTGATGCACGTCACCCTGTGATGCATGCATCCTTTGATGCACGTCACCCTGGGTTGCATGCATCTTTTGATGCACATCAACCTGTGATGCATCCTTTGAGTCATGTCACACTGGGATGCATGCATACTTTGATGCACATCACAATGGGATGCATGCATCCTTTGATGCACCTCACCCTGGGATGCATGCATCCTTTGATGCATGTCATCCTGTGATGTATGTATCCTTTGATGCACGTCACCCTGTTAAGCATGCATCATTTGATAGATGTCACCCTGTGATGCATGCATTCTTTGATGCACGTCACCCTGTGATGCATGCATCCTTTGATGTGCGTCACCCTGTGATGCATGCATCCTTTGATGCACGTCACCCTGTGATGCATGCATACTTTGATGCACGTCACCCTGTGATGCATTCATCCTTTGATGCACGTCACCCTGTGATGCATTCATCCTTTGATGCACGTCACCCTGGGATGCATGCATTTTTTGATGCATGTCACCCTGGGATGCATGCATACTATGATGTACATCACGATGGGATGCATGCATTCTTTGATGCACGTCACCCTGGGATGCATTCATCCTTTGATGCATGTCATCCTGTGATGCATGTATCCTTTGATGCACATCACCCTGTGATGCATGCATCCTTTGATGCGCCTCACCCTGTGATGCATGCATCCTTTGATGCACTTCACCCTGTGATGCATGCATACTTTGATGCACGTCACCCTGTGATGCATTCATCCTTTGATGCGTGTCACCCTGGGATGCATTCATCCTTTGATGCATGTCATCCTGTGATGCATGTATCCTTTGATGCACGTCACCCTGTGATGCATGCATCCTTTGATGCGCGTCACCCTGTGATGCATGCATCCTTTGATGCACTTCACCCTGTGATGCATGCATACTTTGATGCATGTCACCCTGGGATGCATGCATACTTTGATGCACATCACGATGGGATGCATGCATTCTTTGATGCACGTCACCCTGTGATTCATGTATCCTTTGATGCACATCACCCTGTGATGCATGCATCCTTTGATGCACGTCAACCTGTGATGCATCCTTTGATGCACGTCACCCTGTGATGCATGCATCCTTCGATGCACGTCACACTGTGATGCATGCATCCTTCGATGCACGTCAACCTGTGATGTATCCTTTGATGCACGTCACCTTGTGATGCATCCTTTGATGCATGTCACCCTGTGATGCATCCTTTGATGCACATCACCCTGTGATGCATGCATCCTTTGATGCGTGTCACCCTGTGATGCATTCATCCTTTGATGCACGTCACCCTGTGATGCATGCATTCTTTGATGCACGTCACCCTGTGATGCATGCATCCTTTGATACATGTCACCCTGGGATACATGCATCCTTTGATGCATGTCACCCTAGGTTGCATGCATCTTTTGATGCACATCAACCTGTGATGCATCCTTTGAGTCATGTCACACTGGGATGCATGCATCCTTTGATTTACATCACCCTGGGATGCATGCAACATTTGATGCACGTCACCCTGGGATGCATGTATTCTTTGATGCATGTCACCCTAGGATGCATGCAAACTTTGATGTACATCACAATGGGATGCATGCATCCTTTAATGCATGTCACCCTGGGATGCATTCATACTTTGATGCATGTCATCCTGTGATGCATGTATCCTTTGAATCACGTCACCCTGTTATGCATGCATCCTTTGATAGACGTCACCCTGTGATGCATGCATTCTTTGATGCACGTCACCCTGTGATGCATGCATCCTTTGATGCGCGTCACCCTGTGATGCATGCATCCTTTGATGCACGTCACCCTGTGATGCATGCATACTTTGATGCACGTCACCCTGTGATGCATTCATCCTTTGATGCACGTCACCCTGTGATGCATGCATCCTTTGATGCACGTCACCCTGTGATGCATACATCCTTTGATGTGTGTCACCATGGGATGCATGCATACTTTGATGCACATCACCCTGGGATGCATGTATCCTTTAATGCACGTCACCCTGGGTTGCATGCATCTTTTGATGCACATCAACCTGTGATGCATCCTTTGAGTCATGTCACACTGGGATGCATGCATCCTTTGATGCACGTCACCCTGGGATGCATGCAACATTTGATGCACGTCACCCTTGGATGCATGCATTCTTTGATGCATGTCACCCTGGGATGCATGCATACTTTGATGCACATCACAATGGGATGCATGCATCCTTTGTTGCACGTCACCCTGGGATGCATTCATCCTTTGATGCACATCACCCTGTGATGCATGCATCCTTTGATGCACGTCAACCTGTGATGCATCCTTTGATGCACGTCACCCTGTGATGCATGCATCCTTCGATGCACGTCACACTGTGATGCATGCATCCTTCGATGCACGTCAACCTGTGATGTATCCTTTGATGCACGTCACCTTGTGATGCATCCTTTGATGCATGTCACCCTGTGATGCATCCTTTGATGCACATCACCCTGTGATGCATGCATCCTTTGATGCGTGTCACCCTGTGATGCATTCATCCTTTGATGCACGTCACCCTGTGATGCATGCATTCTTTGATGCACGTCACCCTGTGATGCATGCATCCTTTGATACATGTCACCCTGGGATACATGCATCCTTTGATGCATGTCACCCTAGGTTGCATGCATCTTTTGATGCACATCAACCTGTGATGCATCCTTTGAGTCATGTCACACTGGGATGCATGCATCCTTTGATTTACATCACCCTGGGATGCATGCAACATTTGATGCACGTCACCCTGGGATGCATGTATTCTTTGATGCATGTCACCCTAGGATGCATGCAAACTTTGATGTACATCACAATGGGATGCATGCATCCTTTAATGCATGTCACCCTGGGATGCATTCATACTTTGATGCATGTCATCCTGTGATGCATGTATCCTTTGAATCACGTCACCCTGTTATGCATGCATCCTTTGATAGACGTCACCCTGTGATGCATGCATTCTTTGATGCACGTCACCCTGTGATGCATGCATCCTTTGATGCGCGTCACCCTGTGATGCATGCATCCTTTGATGCACGTCACCCTGTGATGCATGCATACTTTGATGCACGTCACCCTGTGATGCATTCATCCTTTGATGCACGTCACCCTGTGATGCATGCATCCTTTGAAGCACGTCACCCTGTGATGCATACATCCTTTGATGTGTGTCACCATGGGATGCATGCATACTTTGATGCACATCACCCTGGGATACATGTATCCTTTAATGCACGTCACCCTGGGTTGCATGCATCTTTTGATGCACATCAACCTGTGATGCATACTTTGAGTCATGTCACACTGGGATGCATGCATCCTTTGATGCACGTCACCCTGGGATGCATGCAACATTTGATGCACGTCACCCTTGGATGCATGCATTCTTTGATGCATGTCACCCTGGGATGCATGCATACTTTGATGCACATCACAATGGGATGCATGCATCCTTTGTTGCACGTCACCCTGGGATGCATTCATCCTTTGATGCATGTCATCCTGTGATGCATGTATCCTTTGAATCACGTCACCCTGTTATGCATGCTTCCTTTGATAGACGTCACCCTGTGATGCATGCATTCTTTGATGCACGTCACCCTGTGATGCATGCATCCTTTGATGCGCGTCACCCTGTGATACATGCATTCTTTGATGCACGTCACCCTGTGATGCATGCATACTTTGATGCACGTCACCCTGTGATGCATTCATCCTTTGATGCACGTCACCCTGTGATGCATGCATCCTTTGATGCGCTTCACCCTGTGATGCATGCATTCTTTGATGCACGTCACCCTGTGATGCATGCATACTTTGATGCACATCACCCTGGGATGCATGCATCCTTTGATGCACGTCACCCTGGGTTGCATGCATCTTTTGATGCACATCAACCTGTGATGCATCCTTTGAGACATGTCACACTGGGATGCATGCATACTTTGATGCACATCACAATGGGATTCATGCATCCTTTGATGCACGTCACCTGGGATGCATGCATCCTTTGATGCATGTCATCCTGTGATGTATGTATCCTTTGATGCACGTCACCCTGTTACGCATGCATCCTTTGATAGATGTCACCCTGTGATGCATGCATTCTTTGATGCACGTCACCCTGTGATGCATGCATCCTTTGATGTGCGTCACCCTGTGATGCATGCATCCTTTGATGCACGTCACCCTGTGATGCATGCATACTTTATGCACGTCACCCTGGGATGCATGCATTTTTTGATGCATGTCACCCTGGGATGCATGCATACTATGATGTACATCACGATGGGATGCATGCATTCTTTGATGCACGTCACCCTGGGATGCATTCATCCTTTGATGCATGCATACTTTGATGCACGTCACCCTGTGATGCATTCATCCTTTGATGCGTGTCACCCTGGGATGCATTCATCCTTTGATGCATGTCATCCTGTGATGCATGTATCCTTTGATGCACGTCACCCTGTGATGCATGCATCCTTTGATGCGCGTCACCCTGTGATGCATGCATCCTTTGATGCACTTCACCCTGTGATGCATGCATACTTTGATGCATGTCACCCAGGGTTGCATGCATACTTTGATGCACATCACGATGGGATGCATGCATTCTTTGATGCACGTCACCCTGTGATTCATGCATCCTTTGATGCACATCACCCTGTGATGCATGCATCCTTTGATGCACGTCAACCTGTGATGCATCCTTTGATGCACGTCACCCTGTGATGCATGCATCCTTCGTTGCACGTCACCCTGTGATGCATGCATCCTTCGATGCACGTCAACCTAGGTTGCATGCATCTTTTGATGCACATCAACCTGTGATGCATCCTTTGAGTCATGTCACACTGGGATGCATGCATCCTTTGATTTACATCACCCTGGGATGCATGCAACATTTGATGCACGTCACCCTGGGATGCATGTATTCTTTGATGCATGTCACCCTAGGATGCATGCATACTTTGATGTACATCACAATGGGATGCATGCATCCTTTGATGCATGTCACCCTGGGATGCATTCATACTTTGATGCATGCCATCCTGTGATGCTTGTATCCTTTGAATCACGTCACCCTGTTATGCATGCATCCTTTGATAGACGTCACCCTGTGATGCATGCATCCTTTGATGCACGTCACCCTGTGATGCATGCATACTTTGATGCACGTCACCCTGTGATGCATCCTTTGAGTCATGTCACACTGGGATGCTTGCATACTTTGATGCACGTCACCCTGGGATGCATGCAACATTTGATGCACGTCACCCTTGGATGCATGCATTCTTTGATGCATGTCACCCTGGGATGCATGCATACTTTGATGCACATCACAATGGGATGCATGCATCCTTTGTTGCACGTCACCCTGGGATGCATTCATCCTTTGATGCATGTCATCCTGTGATGCATGTATCCTTTGAATCACGTCACCCTGTTATGCATGCTTCCTTTGATAGACGTCACCCTGTGATGCATGCATTCTTTGATGCACGTCACCCTGTGATGCATGCATCCTTTGATGCGCGTCACCCTGTGATGCATCTTTGATGCACGTCACCCTGTGATGCATGCATACTTTGATGCACGTCACCCTGTGATGCATTCATCCTTTGATGCACGTCACCCTGTGATGCATGCATCCTTTGATGCGTCACCCTGTGATGCATGCATTCTTTGATGCACGTCACCCTGTGATGCATGCATACTTTGATGCACATCACCCTGGGATGCATGCATCCTTTGATGCACGTCACCCTGGGTTGCATGCATCTTTTGATGCACATCAACCTGTGATGCATCCTTTGAGACATGTCACACTGGGATGCATGCATACTTTGATGCACATCACAATGGGATTCATGCATCCTTTGATGCACGTCACCGTGGGATGCATGCATCCTTTGATGCATGTCATCCTGTGATGTATGTATCCTTTGATGCACGTCACCCTGTTACGCATGCATCCTTTGATAGATGTCACCCTGTGATGCATGCATTCTTTGATGCACGTCACCCTGTGATGCATGCATCCTTTGATGTGCGTCACCCTGTGATGCATGCATCCTTTGATGCACGTCACCCTGTGATGCATGCATACTTTATGCACGTCACCCTGGGATGCATGCATTTTTTGATGCATGTCACCCTGGGATGCATGCATACTATGATGTACATCACGATGGGATGCATGCATTCTTTGATGCACGTCACCCTGGGATGCATTCATCCTTTGATGCATGCATACTTTGATGCACGTCACCCTGTGATGCATTCATCCTTTGATGCGTGTCACCCTGGGATGCATTCATCCTTTGATGCATGTCATCCTGTGATGCATGTATCCTTTGATGCACGTCACCCTGTGATGCATGCATCCTTTGATGCGCGTCACCCTGTGATGCATGCATCCTTTGATGCACTTCACCCTGTGATGCATGCATACTTTGATGCATGTCACCCAGGGTTGCATGCATACTTTGATGCACATCACGATGGGATGCATGCATTCTTTGATGCACGTCACCCTGTGATTCATGCATCCTTTGATGCACATCACCCTGTGATGCATGCATCCTTTGATGCACGTCAACCTGTGATGCATCCTTTGATGCACGTCACCCTGTGATGCATGCATCCTTCGTTGCACGTCACCCTGTGATGCATGCATCCTTCGATGCACGTCAACCTAGGTTGCATGCATCTTTTGATGCACATCAACCTGTGATGCATCCTTTGAGTCATGTCACACTGGGATGCATGCATCCTTTGATTTACATCACCCTGGGATGCATGCAACATTTGATGCACGTCACCCTGGGATGCATGTATTCTTTGATGCATGTCACCCTAGGATGCATGCATACTTTGATGTACATCACAATGGGATGCATGCATCCTTTGATGCATGTCACCCTGGGATGCATTCATACTTTGATGCATGCCATCCTGTGATGCTTGTATCCTTTGAATCACGTCACCCTGTTATGCATGCATCC
>JBBPBX010024598.1:0-10847 GCA_038048925.1 Garcialebias charrua
TATACAGCGCCAAGTCACAACAGAAGTCGTCTCAGGGCGCTGAACAGAAACATTCTTCTATAAGTTAACACTATTTATTTGAGGAGCAGACCGCTCTGAGTTTACGGTAACTTCATCGCAGACTCATCTTGAGCAAGCATGAAGGCGACAGCGGAAAGGAAAAACTCCCTCATGAGGAAGAAACCTTTAGCAGAACGAGGCTCAGGACAAGCGGACATCTGCTTCGACCGGCTGGGTTTGAGAGGAACAGGAAGGAGGAACAGATACACAATGGCAGGTCAAGAGTTATGTTAAGATGGAAATAGTATAAAATGAAAACTATTTAGTTTTAACAATTAATTTAAGGAAATGAGGCCAGTTTGTCCTCCAGTAGTCTAAGCTTAAAGCTGCAGTATGTAGCTTTTTTTATGAACATATTTCTTCACTCTGTCACTACCTCCTGACAGACTGATGTTAGCCAGGTAATCTCTGAAAAAAATTTAAAAAAAATATTGTCCCCTTGCTTCTCCAGGTGGTAAATAAGCATTTCTAAAAAGAAAAGGTGACCCGCCATTTTCCAGCCAATAAAAACAGAGTTTGTAACCAGCCAATAAAAACAGAGCTTGAATTTGAATCAGCCAATAAAAACAGAGCTTGAATTTGAAATTCAACAGACCACAAGGGGGCAGAGCCACATATGGCTCTGAGGGGGAGGGATCAGAATGCTTTGCCTGTTGAAAATATTTCTAACTGCTGCAGTTCTACAGAAACTGCATACTGAACCTTTAAGGCTGCATGACAAGCCAACCCTAACTATAGGATTGATCAAAAAGGAAAGTCTTAAAACTGGACAATGTGTCGGCCTCATGGACAGAAACTGGACGTTGGTTCCACAAGAGAGGAGCCTGAGAACTGAAAGATCTTCCTCCCATTCTGCTTCTGAAAACTCTAGGAACCGCAAGTAAGCCTGCAGTCTGAGAGCGAAGTGCTTTGTTAGAAAACATGGAACAATAAGTTCTCGAATATAAGATGGAGCTAGGTTGTTGAGAGCTTTGTTGGTTAGAAGTAAGATTTTGAATTATATTCTGGATTTGATGGAGCCAATGGAGAGAAGCAAAAAAACTGGAGAGAGATGATCTCCCATTAACTCCAGTTAAGACTGGCAGCAGCATTTTGGATTAACTGAAGACTTTTTAAAGATTTGGACACCCGGATAATAAACCATTGCAATAGTCCAGTCTAGACGTGACATGCATGAACCAGTTTTTATAGTAACCTTTTTAATGTGGAGGATAAAAGGCACGTCCTGATCAAAAATAACACTAAACTTTTTAACATTAGAACTGGAGGCCCGATTAACGCCATCCAAGGAGGGCGAAAGACTGCGGAATCTGTTCCTAAGATGCTCAGGTCCAAACACCAAAACCTCAGTCTCGTCTGTATTCAAAAGCAGAAAATTATCTACTTACTGAAAATAAGCCACGATGACACGATAAGATTTTATCCGGTTTACTACTTGCAAAGAGCAGAGTTCACGCACAAAGGCTTAAATACAGATCAATCAATCAATTTTATTTATAAAGCACCCTTCATACTAAAAGCAGCTCAAAGTGCTGTACAGAATTATAAAACAATTAACTCACAAAATTAAAGCAAACGACACACACAAAATAAATAAATAAAAGATGGGTCTTGAGCCTGCTCTTAAAAAAAACATTCTCTGCATCCCTCAGTTCTCCAGCAGACTATTCCACAGACGGGGGCCATAGTACTGGAAAGAAGCCTCACCATAAGTGTGAGTTCTGACTATTGGAACTGTTAGTAGTCCAGTAGCAGCTCTGCAAGATAAGGATAAGATGGTGCGAGACCATTGAGACATTTAAAAACCACTAAGAAACGTAAAATCAATCCTGAGGCGCACAGGGAGCCAATGCAATGATTTTAAAACGGGTGTATGGTAATATGAGCGGTGAATTACAGTACAGTAATAAACGACTAGAAATAAAAGCATGCATCAAAGTCTCAGTATTGTTGAGAGAAAGAAGAGGGCGGACTCTGGCTATATTTTTTAGATGGTAAAATCCTGTTTTGACTGGTACTGTATATGGTTAATATGAGGAATAAAAGTAAGCTCAGTCAAAAAGAACCCCCAGGCTTCTTGCTTTTTTAGAAGGTTGTAAAGACAGAGATTGTAATCTCTGAATTGTATTTTCTTTTTGAACCTCAGGTCCAATGATTAAAACTTCAGTTTTGTCCTGGTTTAGCTGGAGAAAGTTCTGTGCCATCCAGGACTTTATGTCTTAAATGCAATTTAAAAAGTGCAGTGATTGGCCGGGGGTCATCGTGAGATAATGAGATGTATGTCATCAGCATAACTATGGAAATTTGTCCCATGGCTCCTGATGACTCCACCAAGCAGCAGCATGTACAAAATTAAAAAGTCGGGGGCCTCCAGTCGCGAGGTCCGCCACGGACAGTATAAAGAAGTGCTTTTTATAATGCTTGTCAGTCACTGATGACCTCAGTCTGCCAGCTTACAGACTTGGAGAAAGGCTTGGAGTATCAGGTGAGCAGGCTCCGTGCGCCTGCAGACTCCTCTTTGAGCAGACAAAACTACATCAGTTACTGATAAATATCCATAACCTTTACCTAACCTTCACCTAAATTCCCTTGACAGCCATACCATATACCATACCATATACCATAACATGCCATATCTATACCATACCATATACCATAACATGCCATATCTATACCATACATACCATATATCATAACATGCCATATCTATACCATACCATATACCATAACATGCCATATACTATACCAGACCATATACCATAACATACACTACGATACCATATACAATACCATACCATAAAGGTTGAATGAATGAATATCATATCATATACCAATTAATATCTACCATGCCATACCATACCATAAAATTATAAATTACTGTCCACATGTTGCTTTTTGACAGGACAGGCTTTATTTTTGTCTTGATTGGAAAAATAAAACAGGATTTAACCACTGCTGTCACAATTACATTTAACAAATATATGCATAAGAGTTTGTTTACCCATAAAGTTTAATAAAGTAAGAGGCTAAAGAACACAAAGAGGGACAACAAAATTCATGTTTGTTTTTGCTTTTCCTCTGAAATTGACTGTTGTTTATGAACAAAAACTCTTAATGTCTTCTCTGTTGGCCTTCCGAAGGACTTCAACATACATTTTATTATGTTACACTGTTTAATGTCCAGAGCTGTTATTTTTTTTAAACTTCTTTCTTCATCATGATTTTTTCCTCTTAATTAAATATCTTAGTTGTTTGATCAATAATTTTAAACCTGAAACAAATACAGCTGCAATCTGATTCTTTATCTTCACTTGGTCTGTTAATTAATTTGTCATTTGAAGGGGAGTTTAATGGAAGGAAATCAGACTAATAAAGAGGACTTGCAGTGTCTGTGTGTGGTTATTTTAACACTCGTAAATCAAAAGCTGCCAAACCTTTCAGGGTTCAACCTACAAAATGGATGTTGCAGAATTTTTAATTTTTTTATATTTATCTGGTTTTATCTGACAAGTGGTGGGCATCCACTAATCTGCTTATAGCAAATCAAACTTTTTGTTTAGTGAATTAGCATTTTTGCTAACTTTGGAAACCACTACAGTATTTTTTCATTCAGCCATACAGGCTGATCCCATTGAGCCTCTGGGACTCATTTACTAGAGAGACCTGATTTTAACAAAGAGTGACAACAGTGGACAACAAAGAAAACCATACACATTCATAAAGGATGCATACAAATTAAATGTTTTATTAAAAAGTGAAAATAAAATGGTAATTAAAAAAAGCTGATTGCCAAAGCTGGAAAGCCTTCGCAACTGTTTTAGCTCGACAGTAAACAACTGTGTCATCAGCATAGAAGGATGCATCAGGGATGCTCTGCATTACCATATGTAGATTGTAAAGAGGGTGGGTCTGAGCCTTGTGGTACACTATTCTTGACTGAAATAACTGGAGAAAATACCATTATGTTGAACACATTGCCTCTGATCTGAAAGATGGAGAACTATCCAATGGTGTGATCTGAAAAACTGATTTCTAAGAGCTTATGACACAAGATGTTATGATCCACTAGTGTCAAAAGGTCTAAGAAAAGTGCAGCACAATAATCCTTATGCTACGTTCACACCGAACGCGTTTTGAGCGGCCAAAAAGCAAGAAAAGCCTCAAGCTGGACGCACTGGTGTTTATGTTTATTAAATTTGTTCTTTTTTTTTTTTTACAAAAGAAACACAATACTGTACTGTACAAGACAATCCCATAAATGATAACGTACAAAATATAAAAAAAATGAAAGGTAGCAGAAAGAAGAATAAATCTTATTATATATGCCCCTTTTTTCAAACAATCAGATTAAACAATAATAATCTCCACCAACAGTACAAAATGACTAACTCTTTCTAATTTTCTAACTAATACAATACACATTACGTCATTTCATTTAAAAAAAAAATAAATTTTAACATTCATTTTGATCATTTTCTTAAATGTTTATGTTTATGTTTATTAAATTTGTTCATTTTTTTACAAAAGAAACAATACAAGGCAATCTCATAATGATAGTGTACAAAATGTAAAAAAATGAAAGGTGGCAGAAAGAAGAATAAATCTTATTATATCTGCCCCTTATCTCCAACAATCAGATTAAACAACAGTAGTCAAACCATGTAAACAATAATAATCTTCAACCAACTTTTTCCAACAATCAGGTTAAACAATAATATTCTTCAACCAACAGTACAAAATGACTAATTCTTTTTAGTTTTCTAACTAATACTAATACAGTACAAAATGATTAACTCTTTCTAGTTTTCTAACTAATACTAATACAGTACAAACTGACTAACACTTTCTAATTTTCTAACTAATGCAATACACATTACGTTATTTCACATATATTTTTTTAACATATTTGTTTTGATCATTTTTTTAAATGTAAACACTGACTTGGCATTTTTAACTACATTCTCCAAGCCATTCCATAATCTAATTCCCTGAATTGAGGTAGAACGTCCCTTCAAACTGGTTCTGAATTGTGGTTTTACAAACAACTCTGTTCCCTTAAGATTATAACAACTTTGTCTTTTAACAAAGTGCATTTGGATATTTAAAGGTAATGCATTATTTTGAGCTCTATACATAACTGATAAAATATTATAGTCTACCAAATCATGGAACTTCAGTAATTTTAGTTGATAAAATAATGTACTTGATGGATGACGGTAATGCTTTCTAGTGATAATTCTTACAGCTCTTTTCTGTAATACAAAAATAGGCTTTGTGATTGTTTTACACGCATTCCCCCAAACATCAATACAATAGATTAAGTGTGGAACAATGATTGTGTTATACAACAAATACAGAGCCTTATCATTCAATAGGTCTCTGACTTTGTACAGTACTGCTATCGATTTAGCTATTTTTATTCTTACAGAATTTATGTGTTGTTTCCATGTCAGTTTGTCATCAATGATAACACCCAAAAACTTCACCTCACTCACTCTACAAATCTCAACATCCTCAATTTTGAGTGGAACATCAACAGTTTTCTTTCTATTACCGAATATCATGTAATTAGTTTTCTCTAGATTTAATGATAATTTATTTATTTTAAACCAAGTTTGTATCTTTATAAATTCTGTTTTTATCAATTCTAACATTTGTTCTATATCTTCACCTGAACAGAAAAAAGTGGTATCATCTGCGAAAAGTACACATTTAAGGAGTCCTGACACATTTACCAAGTCATTCACATATAAAATAAAAAGCTTTGGTCCAAGTACAGAGCCTTGGGGAACTCCACATGTGATATTACAGAGGTCAGATCTTACATCATTTATTTGTACAAATTGTTTCCTATTTTTTAAGTAGCTAGATACCCACTGTAATGCTGGTCCTCTAATACCATATTTGTTCAGTTTTTCAAGGAGAATTGTGTGATCAATAGTATCGAATGCTTTTTTTAAATCAACAAAGATACTGATACAATGTTGTTTTTGATCGACAGCAGTAGTTATTTGTTCCATTAATTCCATGAGAGCCATTGATGTAGAGTTTTTTGATCTAAACCCATACTGACTGCTGCTTAGAATATTTTGTTTATCTATAAATTGGTCTAGTCTGTTTACAAATAGTTTTTCAAGAATTTTTGAAAACTGTGGTAACAAGGATATAGGTCTATAATTGTTGAATACACATTTATCACCATTTTTAAAAAGAGGAACGACCTTAGCTACTTTCATATTATCTGGAAAAATTCCTGTTGAAAATGATAAGTTACATATGTATGTGAACGGCTCAATAACATGGCTCATTATGTCCTTTACAAACATCATATCCATGTCCACCCAGTCTTTCGATCTCTTGTCTGTAAGATGTTTTACTACATTCATTATTTCCTCTTTGTTAGTTCCATTTAGGAAAATACTATTTGCACAACCTGTAATTGAGTGGATCATATTTTTATCTACTTTTGGTATCTTAGCTGCAAGGCTTGATCCAACATTCACGAAATATTGATTAAATCCATTTACAATTTCATTTTCATCATGAACTTCATCGTTGTCTTTTACAAAATATTTTGAAATACCAGTTTTTGCTTTATGATTCTTCAGTACACCATTCATTACTCGCCATGTTGCTTTCATATCACCATTAGTTTTATCTAATAATTTACTATAATATTCTTTCTTATGTTTCCTTATAATGTAAATGTAAACATTGACTTGGCATTTTTAACTACCGGTACATTCCATAGATGGTACATTCCATAGATATTATATATATATCTATGGTACATTCTACAAGCCATTCCATGTTCAGACCGGAACGAGAAGCAGCCAGTGTTGCCAGATCTCGCGACAGAAACAAGCGACCAGCCCCCATGAAAACAAGCACAAACAAGCGACTTGTTCTTTGAAAACAAGCCCAACTGGCAACCCACCCCATTGTTTAAAACAAAGGCAGTTTTTAACATAAATGTATTATGGGCATTACAGTAAAATTATGCTAAACACTTTGAAGAACATATCCACTCTGAAAAATAAAAATAAAATTTGCATTTTTATACAAATTAATCCCATTAAGCCTCTGGGACTCATTTAACAGAGAGACCTGAATTTTAAATGAAGAGTGATGGCAACAATGGACAACGACAACAACACACAATCATAAAGGATGAGTACAAATAAAAAATAAAAAAATAATTAAACAGCAAACTCATAGTAAGCAAAGTCAACAAAAAAAACTTTCTTTAATCTCTATCCTGAATCATGCAAGTGTGCGCTCTTTCTCTCATTTTTTATTATATTTTTCCCATATTAGCGTGGTCTTGTCACTCTCTAGACAAAGAATAAGAACAAAGAATAACAAGCCCAAACAAGCGACTTTAGAACCGACACAAGCCCAATAAACCGCAAAAAGTGACTTCCCAAAATCATACGCGACTTTGGAAAATAACAAGCCCAAAAGTAGCTTCTAATGAGCGGACTTGGCAACTATGGAAGCATCAGCGGCGGGGTGTGGGAGGAGCGTCTTGATTCTATTTCCGGTTTGATGTTTTGTTGTCTGTTCTCAAAATGGCGGATGAAGTGGAGACTGTAGCTGCCATCAAGGGCAGATCTCATTTTATGCATTATTCAATATTCAGTTAAAGAGAGCAATAAATATTAGTGTTTAATATAAAACATTTAATAATCGATAAGTAACAACTTTCAGTAATTTATGTTGTTAAGGTTCATTTTTTGTGTTAAAATGCATTGAAATGTATGGGGGAACGTATATTTTGTTCCGCATGCCACGTTGTTTCCCTTGGAGTAAGATTGATTGACACAGTTGCCATGGAAACCGTTAGAGAACCGTTACTGCAGAAGAGACTACTACAAGAAGTTCCCCCTGAAGACAAAGGGGTGTTTTACGTTTCTTTTTGTAAGAAGAAGCTGTAGAAAATCGTCTTTATTCCTCTGGAGTTAATGTGGCCAATGAGGTATGATTTATTGTTTTATTTGTGTATTTTACAGTACAGTATTTGTCTTTTATTTCTGTAAATCTTTATTTGCCGTGAACTAATTTAGGTCTGTGTTTCTTTTTAGTTCTGACGGCATTTATGGGGCATTAAGTTAAGTTGTCTACAATAAATGTCTGTTAAAACCCAAGAACGACGTTGATCCATGAATGAACTCGAGAGGAGTAACAGTCAGAACTCAGCCTTTACTGCCGCTTCGTGCTACACTCACGCCTGGTCGTGTCGCAGTCAGAAGTCAAGCCTGCGCGTCCACAGTGAGAAGTTGACGGTTGAGAAGTTAACGGGTGAGAAGCCAACGGTTGAGAAGTTAACGGCTGAGAGAACGCCTGCGTGCTGGAGTCCCGGAGCAGAGAAGAGCAGAGAGGAGCAGAGGGAGGAGGGAGGCCCCCGCTGCAGCTGGAGCCGAAAAGGAGCCCTCGCTGAACGGTGACGTCACTCTCTAGGATCAAAGGAAGACGCTGCACGGATCACCCGAAGGAGGCAGCCAGTGTCCAGGAGTTCAGCGTGGTTAATCTACTCAAGTAACACCTTTAAAATAAGTTAATGGTGAACAGTTGAACTAACCTAGCTAACTTTGAAGGGACTCTGTTAAGTGCTTAAAAGGGTAACGTGCTGTGGTAAAAAACACAAGTTTAAAGTTAAGAAGTTGTTTGTTTCATACAAACAAATTAAGTGTGAACAAAAGAAGAAAAAGTGTGCATTAAGTTGTATAATTTTGTTTGACATTGAAATTATTTTCTGTTTGTAACAAATGAAAGATTTTTTATTCTGATTTAAGGTTCATAATACCACACTTAAGTTAACTTGATCTTTGAAGAGAAAATTATTTCAGTTTGTAAATGTATTCAAAGGGTGGTATTTAAAAGGGAAATTAAACTCACCACATTTAGGTTCATTTTGAAAAGAAAGGAAGAACAGGGGATTATTCAAGTTTATAAACACATTAAAGGGTAGTATTTAAGCTAAGTTAAAACTACAAACTTTAATATAAGGGCACTAACTTAAACTGAATTAATAAGGCCCAAAGTAAACAATGAGCAGTGAGAAAGCCATGCAAAAGGACTGTGATGCTGAAGGGGTGGAGTTGAAGCGAGAAGGAAATCATGAAGAAGAAGCTGCAGATAGTAACCCATTAGAGCCATGCACAAGTCAAGCTGTTTCAGCAGAGAGTTTGAGGAAAAGTGTAAGACAGAGAAAACGCACAGAGAAAGGCCAAGCACTGCATGAAGAAAGATTAAACAAGCTTCAAACTCGTTTCAAGTTCAGTTATGAAAAATGGAAAACTGCTGCCAAACAGGCTAAAAGAGCTCTTGATGCACCTATTAAAACAAATTTGCATCTTCACATTGTTCAAATCCAACATGCTTCAGGAGAAGTGAAGCAAGTTTATGAAGAGCTGCGCAATTATGAAACACCTGATGGAGACACTCGTCGCAGAGTGGACACGTGTGATGAAGTTTCCCAAAAGATTATAAAACAAGCCCAAGAAAGCACGGCTCCAAAAGAAGATGAGAACGATATAGAAAGGAGATCAGTGAGTTGGAGCGAAGCTGGCTCCGTGTTCACTTCAGCAGCCTCCCAAGATGAGAAAGATATAGAAAAGAGATCGGTGAGATGGAGCGAAGCTGGCTCTGTGTTCACCTCAACAGCCTCCCAAAGTTCTAAACAACCAAGTAGTGCACGTTCAAGCTACTCAAGCAAGCTGTCTGTCAAAAGACAAGAAGCAGCAGCAGAACTGGCTGCAATGGAAGCTACTCTAAAGATAATGGAAGAAATGGAATCTGAAAGAAAGAAACTCGAAGAGCTTGAATTAAAAAACAAAGAAAGGCTTGCAAAACAAGAAGCAGAGAATGCTGAAACTCAAAGAGCATTAGAGCAAAGGAGAAGAGAGCTTGAACGTTTAGAAACTGTAAAGCAAATGAACGTTGCCAAAGCACGGCTGAAAGTGTATGAGCAAGAATGCAACTCAGATGACGAAATATCAGGGCTTCTGCATGATACGAGCAACCCAAGAAGGATCACATCAAATCCAATAAACCCGCCTGAACCAAAGCTTGCATCTTCAAACCTCAATCCAAGTGCACAGCCGTTTATTAGGTCACAAGTCACCTCAAGTCAGCAACCTAGTTATGCCACACAAGAAGATGGAATAACGGTACTAGCTAAGGTTTTAGCAGAGTCCATTAACGTTAGCCGTCTACCAGTTCCAGAACCTGCTGTTTTTAGTGGTGATCCTATCAAGTACAAGGACTGGAAAATTTCTTTTCAAATGCTTATTGAAAGAAAGAACATCCCAGTAAGTGAAAAGATTTACTATCTTCGAAAGTATGTTGGTGGTCCTGCAAGAAAGCCGTCTACCAGTTCCAGAACCCGCTGTTTTCAGTGGTGATCCTATCAAGTACAAGGACTGGAAAATTTCTTTTCAAATGCTTATTGAAAGAAAGAACATCCCAGTAAGTGAAAAGATTTACTATCTTCGAAAGTATGTTGGTGGTCCCGCAAGAAAGGCTATCGAAGGTTACTTCCTGCTGGAAACAGATTTGGCATACCACACAGCTTGGAACACTCTGGAGGAAAGATATGGAAGTTCATTTATGATCGCCAAAGCCTTCAGAGATAAGCTTTCATCATGGCCGAAAATTGGACCAAGGGACAGTACTGAACTAAGAGAGTTCTCAGACTTTCTCAGGAGCTGTGAAGCAGCAATGTCTCAGATAAAGAGTCTTGAAGTTCTAAATGACTGTAGTGAGAACCAGAGAATGCTCAGCAA
>JBBPBX010024598.1:19578-39545 GCA_038048925.1 Garcialebias charrua
TCTTTTACAATTAAAGAAGAACGTCCTGATGAGGAGTTATGGATCAGTGGTTCTGCTGGTGCTGTTGGTGAGCTCAAGACCTCTTTTCTAAACAAAACACAATTATACCTTTTGATTTGAAATACAGGTAGTCCTCGACTTACGACGTAGATCAGTTCCTACGCGGCGTCGTAAACCGATTTTTGACGTAAGTCGGAAAATACGTACACACTGCACCATATACATGTACAGTACTGTATTACCAAGCACTTAGCCTATCCTAACACAGCACACTACATAAATATAAAAAAAACACATACGTTTGGGAGCCATAATGAAGGGAAAAAATAGTTAATGGCCTACTGTGATGCTGGTGACGCTGTCCTCAGTCCATCTGCTGTATTCTGTTTACGACGTAAAACCGCGTTTACAGTACAGTATTCCTCCGCCACTGCACTGCGTACAGTACAATATTTTCCGCTGCTGCACTGTGTACAGTACTGTACAATATTTTACGCCGCTGCGCCGCTGCTTTACGACGTAAAACCGGTCCATCCGCTGTATTCCGCATTCCGTTTACGACATAAAACCGCGTTCACAGTATACAATGCAGTATTCCTCCGCCACTACGTTTACGACGTAAAACTGGTCCATCCGCTGTATTCCGCATTCCGTTTATGACCTAAAACTGCGTAACTCGAAACAAGGCTTTTCATAGTAAATAGGAGATGCGTCGTAACTCGTAACCACAAAACGTCGTAACTCTAGACCGTCGTAACCCGAGGACTACCTGTATATTGTTTAGCGCAGGGGTCTGCAAACTGTACGATCAAAAGAGCCGTTTCTGCCCACTTGCTCGCTAAATAAATTATTTATGGAGCCTCAAAACCTGCTACGGCTGTGATTTTAAACTGGTGGCCCCGTTTCACATTTGTTGGAGGGGACTTTTCCTGCCAGTAGGGTGACATAATAAAAGACCAGATTCATGTAAAGAAGGAACAAATGTGTCGTTTTGACTAGTTGTATAGAATTAAAACATTGAACATTGCAGGCATATGGGAGTTTTATTTTTAATTGTGAAAAAATGAAATACCCCACATTAACGTAAAAAAAACAAAACTAAAGTTAAAGGGAGTATAAGAATTAGGTCTGTTTGTTGGATGAGTAATTGAATTTTAAAATTTAAATACCGTAAATACCGGTGTATAATACGCTTTGGCCAATATTTGGAAATAAATCAGAAAAATCGGTAGATAATACGCTTCGGTGTATAATACGCGCTGCCGTGACAGTCTTTTTTATGGTCACTAGATGGCGCCAGGATACGCCTCCAGGTACAGTCTGCAGGTAAACAGACTACAGGGTGTATTAGCGCCCATAGCGGCCGAAACTGGTACTGCACCATTTTTAGGCCAAAATGAAAAAGCGAATCAGAGCCAAAAATTGGTCTAAAAATATGGGAAAAAATCTGTAGATAATACGCTTCGGTGTATAATACGCAGGACATTCAAATGAGCAATAAAAGTGCGTATTATACACCGGTGTTTACGGTAGATAATTCCATTTACTTTGACTTTTTCAATTTTAGTTTTTTGTTTGTTTGATTTTTCACTTTTATAGTTATCACATTAAGTCATCATATTTCTTCTAAGCAGTTTGTCTCAAATGTATTCTCAAAAAAATTGGGTGGATTTGAGACAAAGATCATATCATCAGACTGGAGGTCGTCTTAAAGAAGTGACTAACAAACTACTAGCACGATGCAGTTCTATTATATTTCTTGAATTGGTGCTATCATTCACATATTTGCTGAAGAAATGACAGAAAAAAACAGCTAAAACTAAAATAAAATTCAGTTTTAGGTTAGTTTTGGTCAAAGCTTGAAAGAAGGGCCAAAGAGCTGCAGATTGCAGACCCCTGCTTTAAGTTAGTATGTCTCTGGCCTGCGGCTAGTTGGCAAATGACAATCACAAGGAAGATTCCAGGATATTTGAATATCCTCAAAATTTTTGTCTGCAACCAAAAAGAAAAGTGTCTGTTTTTCCCACGATTTTCTCTCAAATTTAGTCTCAAACTAGTTTCCCAACAGTTGCAGCTCAGTGGGCTACAACCCTAAATGCTGATCTTTTTCTGCCTGTCCTTTGCAGGAGATGCTGTGCAATACCCTGATCCGGATAATGATCCAGAGAACCACCGGTTAACCCAAACGGAGGCCATCAGACAAAAGCCTTCAAAGTTTGGCGACTCGTTTAACTCCGGTCCACATCCAGCGGACGTCGGTGGTCTTCAGTTCACGGTCAAGACAGAGAAGGAGGAGGACCGGGTGTCCTTCAGGCAGGATGGATGTCAGCACGGCGTGGGGAAGCAGGCTCAGATTGCTGCCGAGTATCCCGTGGACGAACGAGAGAATCAGCTCTGGTCGTCTATTATTGAAGGTAACGACATCGACACGGGGTTTCCCGACTTCTCCAGCGTAGTCGAAGAGTACTCCAGCTCCTTCTCCGAGCATTCGGCTGCTACGAACGTGGCGTCTAACGCCAACAAGCCGCCTTGCGTCCAGCAGTGCAACGGGATTTACAGCGGCGAGTATCGGAAGGATCCTCAGCTGTCGAGCTTTCAGCCCAGACATCAAGCTGCTCTGCTGCAACAAGATAAGAAGGAGCACATATTCCTGCAGAGGAGCACGTCGCGCTCTGCTCAGCCCCAGATGGACATGGTCACCGAGGACGGATCAGGTCTCGCCGAGTCACTCAACACTTTCACACCGACTCATTTCTACCCCCATAAAACCTTGTCTGCCGTGACTCGGGGCTACAGCTGCTCCCAGTGCGGGAAGTCCTTCAGCCGCCTGCACCAGTTCAGGCTGCACCAGCAGAGCCACAAGAGGAAGCGAGCCTTCTGGTGCACGATGTGCGGCAAGAGCTTCCAGTGCTTGTCCCACCTCAGCATACACCACCGGACGCACACGGGGGAGAAGCCGTACGGCTGCGTACAGTGCGGGAAGAGGTTCACGCAGCAGAGCAGTCTGAGGGTCCACCAGCGCACGCACAGCGGGGAGCGACCCTACAGCTGCTCGCAGTGCGGGAAGACCTTCATCCTGATGCACCATCTGAAGAGACACAGGATCATCCACACGTACAGCTGAGGCGGAGACGTGCCCAAATCCTTTGAAACCAAATGAAAAAGTCAACAAACTGCAGCTTTTTAAACACTTTAGCTCTGTATGTTTGTATATTTGTGCATATTTTACTATGCAAAATCCATCCGGGATGGATTTGAGGTGGCGTTTCTTTTTAGAACATTTACTTTAAAGTGTGTGTGACATGATGTTGGAACTATGCATAAAGTGGCAGAGGAGCTACTCAGCTTTGATTATTTTGTACACAGATGCGTCGAATAATTAATATATAAAAGTATTTTTTAATAAAATGGTTCTCTGCAGTGCGTCGCAGTTTTCGGGTGGAGAAAGGAGGGGTCAAACGCAGACGCATTTTTATGACGCAATGGCTAGAACGCACCTTGTAAATAACAAATAGCAGTGAATATATAAACAGTGGAATTAAGCAATTTAAGTGAAGATTTGAGCGATT
Source organism: Garcialebias charrua (assembly GCA_038048925.1). Taxonomy (NCBI): domain Eukaryota; kingdom Metazoa; phylum Chordata; class Actinopteri; order Cyprinodontiformes; family Rivulidae; genus Garcialebias; species Garcialebias charrua. The sequence continues at coordinate 23,148 of JBBPBX010024598.1, forward strand.
TGTCTTCAGTTTGGGAAGCCGAAGTTAGTTCGAGTGTTGAACAACAAACAGCTGGTTCTAATGTAGGTCTGCACCCGTATTTATTTGGGTCTTACCGTTCAGAAGCGAGGGGGACAGCTTTGTTTGTTTTGTCCATTTTTGACGAAGTTTTTCATCTTTTGGGAAAGTAAAAAGGCTCACTTGTTCACTGGAGATATTAGAACACCCAAATGCGACACAACGTACTGGCATTTTTCAAGTTATACAAAAAAAAAAAGGCGATCTTGAACACAATGAAACTGTGTGCTAATAGCAGCCCGCAGGATACACTTCATGTCTCTACATCACAGACGTCGCATGCGTAAGTACCAGGATGTCTTGTGACGAAAACGGCGCCAATTTCAAAATCACTTTTGAAACAAAATTTCATTGATTTATCATTTTGCTTGTAAAAACGAACATAGTTGAACGATACAACATATATATGTTGTGCCACTTTATGCATAGTTCCAACATCATGTCACACCACCTTTAAGATCAAAATGTGACTCTGACACTGTATTTTCCAACGCTAGAAACCAAAAAACAACAAAACCAACAAGGCGTGGGACCACCAAACAGAAGCGTCTTCTCACGGCTGTACACAGACCTTTTGCTTTTTAACAGTTTGAGCGTTTTGTCGATTAACGGGCTCTACTCTCGAGTTTTCCCGACGACAAGTTGACGTGTTCAGATTCCCTTTCACGTCTTAATAGTGACAACCTAGAGGTGCAACGGGATCTTGTGAAATTAAAGCGTTGCCAAATTTCTCATCAAGTTGAAAGCAGCTTCATCATTTCACCCTGTGACGTTATCGCTGAGAATAAATAAATGAGTCATGACATGATCGTTACTGTAAAGTCAGATCAGTTGAGTTGGAAAGACCATGTGTCTTTTGTTTGGACTCAGATTGTTGAATGTTAGGCGTGCAGCTAAAACCAGTAGAGGGTGGTGTGGCGGCTCTTTAACCACTGACAGCACAGGAAGGGCAGATGAAGCAGCCTTTAACTGAAGTTTCACACTTTGAAGTTCCCTTTTCTTTCAGATAAGTCACAGCTGACACCCGCTTGTTGGGTTTATGACTAGAGCAGCTTTGAGCACAACTCTGCTCAGAACAGTTCCTGAATTTTAATATTTTATAATTAATAATGGTTTCTGGATAAGTCTTAATAGCTATAGAAATCTTACTATTTTTCTTTCACCTTCATCTGGTAGAGAAATTACTTAGATTTGATTTTAGATTACTTAGACTTGTTCCTCTAGGATGACAACTTGAGTGATGTCTTAACATTTTTTTGCCTCACAAAGTCAGAACTTCTTTACTGCCCAGCTCAAATTTATCTGCAGACTCTTGCAATTAATATTTCTCATAAAAATAAATACAGGGAGCCCTCAACTTACGAACAAGTTCCGGACCTAAGGACCGTTCGTATGTCGAAAATGCCGTAAGTCGGATCACAAACAAACAAAAAAACTTTTTTTTTTTAAATAAATGAATACATGTACAGTACTGTACAGTCACCAAGCACTTAGCCTATCCTAACACAGTTTTTAAAGATGAAGGAGTGAGTTGAATTGTCTCCCTTTCACATAAAGGGAGCTAGCTCCCTTTATGTGAATGGAGCCTGCTAGGGAGGAGGGAGACAATTCAACTCACTCCTTCATCTTTAAAAACTGTTAGGATAGGCTAAGTGCTTGGTGACTGTACAGTACTGTACATTTATCTATTTATTAAAAAAATTATATATATATTTATTTATAAATAGATAAATGTACAGTACTGTACAATCACCAAGCACTTAGCCTATCCTAACACAGTTTTTAAAGATGGAGTGAGTTGAATTGTCTCCCTCCTCCCTAGCAGGCTCCATTCCCACAAAGGGAGCTAGCTCCCTTTATGTGAATGGAGCCTACTAGGGAGGAGGGAGACAATTCAACTCACTCCTTCATCTTTAAAAAACGGCTAGGAAACGGCTAGGATAGGCTAAGTGCTTGGTGACTGTACAGTACTGTACATTGATCTATTTATTAAAAAAAATTATTTATTTATTTATAAATAGATAAATGTACAGTACTGTACAATCACCAAGCACTTAGCCTATCCTAACACAGTTTTTAAAGATGGAGTGAGTTGAATTGTCTCCCTCCTCCCTAGCAGGCTCCATTCCCACAAAGGGAGCTAGCTCCCTTTATGTGAATGGAGCCTACTAGGGAGGAGGGAGACAATTCAACTCACTCCTTCATCTTTAAAAAACGGCTAGGATAGGCTAAGTGCTTGGTGACTGTACAGTACTGTACATTGATCTATTTATTAAAAATATATTATTTTTTATTTATAAATAGATAAATGTACAGTACTGTACAATCACCAAGCACTTAGCCTATCCTAACACAGTTTTTAAAGATGGAGTGAGTTGAATTGTCTCCCTCCTCCCTAGCAGGCTCCATTCCCACAAAGGGAGCTAGCTCCCTTTATGTGAATGGAGCCTACTAGGGAGGAGGGAGACAATTCAACTCACTCCTTCATCTTTAAAAAACGGCTAGGATAGGCTAAGTGCTTGGTGACTGTACAGTACTGTACATTGATCTATTTATTAAAAAATATATATTTTTATTTATAAATAGATAAATGTACAGTACTGTACAATCACCAAGCACTTAGCCTATCCTAACACAGTTTTTAAAGATGGAGTGAGTTGAATTGTCTCCCTCCTCCCTAGCAGGCTCCATTCCCACAAAGGGAGCTAGCTCCCTTTATGTGAATGGAGCCTACTAGGGAGGAGGGAGACAATTCAACTCACTCCTTCATCTTTAAAAAACGGCTAGGATAGGCTAAGTGCTTGGTGACTGTACAGTACTGTACATTGATCTATTTATTAAAAATATATATTTTTTATTTATAAATAGATAAATGTACAGTACTGTACAATCACCAAGCACTTAGCCTATCCTAACACAGTTTTTAAAGATGGAGTGAGTTGAATTGTCTCCCTCCTCCCTAGCAGGCTCCATTCCCACAAAGGGAGCTAGCTCCCTTTATGTGAAAGGGAGACAATTCAACTCACTCCATCTTTAAAAACTGTGTTAGGATAGGCTAAGTGCTTGGTGACTGTACAGTACTGTACATGTATTCATTTATTAAAAAAAAAAGATTTTTTATTTTTATGAGATGCGTTCGTAAGTCCGAAACGTCGTAAGTCGGGGGCGTCGTAAGTCAAGGACTACCTGTACAGTAAAGGTAAAAAGTGTGAGCACGCAGCACAAAACTGCCAGTTTTGTGGATCGTGTGGTCCATCTGAGCTGGTTCAGGGTTTCAAAAGTAATCTGGATACTTTTTGTTTATCTCGTCAGAACTTTGTTGTCCGTGCATTTTCAAATTAAAAGCCCTGGTTGAGTTTTCATGGTGCTTGTTCTCATTTTAGATGCGTGTTTTTTCTGGCTTGGGTGTTCTTGCAACTTTTAATTAAAGCATACTTTAAACACGGCTCTGGAACTTTGGACCCGGCAGCGATACTTCCTTTTTCAATACATCTACTCAGATTACAGCAGATTTAATCATTATTTTTATGAATGTGGAGAAACAAACTATTTTCTGTGGTAAAACTGGTGTAGTTTGAATACTTTCCCCTCAGATCTGGAGTTTTTAAAGTCCTCCGTTACCGTACACCTGAGCTGTACCTGCCTCAATGTTTTTCTTCACGCTCCTCACGACTACAGCAACACGCTCATTTTAAAGAAGTTCCAGTTTACACATGATGTCAGATCCTGGACGTCCGTACCTTAAATGCATCACAGACGTAAACACACCTCCTGTTAAGAGTGAAAAGTATGAAGCAAACGTGTGTTTTCTGGTATAAACGTAACACTGAGAGCCTCGGGGTGAACGCACTTTCTGTCTGTTGGTGTTTTCTTACAGCTGCAGCCCTGCAGTTCACAGAAACGGGACATTTTGTACCGACACCTGGACCTCCTCCTTTCGGTTCAGGCGGCTCGTAAAATTCTCATGACCTTGTAAGGCCATGAGCACAGGGGGGCTGAGCGTCATGGAAATTCTTTTTTTTTTTTTTTTTATCAGAGGAAGGGATGAGTAGAAGTACAGTAAATTCAAAATGAAGGGGGAAGTACCAGAGTGAAGGCTGAAGTTTTTCAAAGTAAAGTCAAACATTGCTGACGAGGTTAAAGACGAGCCAGCCTGATCTTTTTTTTTTTTTTTTTCTTAGATGTGCTGTATTTAATTTACATCTGAGACACATAAGATTCAACTAAATTAGTGGTTTTCCACCTCAAATGTTTGATTTTGCTCATTTTTCCCTCATAGAAGATTAAATAATAGAAGTTCCAACTTTTATCAAGTTTCAGCCACTTTTACTCAGGGTGGTTTATTTAGCTGAGTCTGAGTGTAGAGCATGTTTCAAAGTCATGGTTTATGGGCCAGATTTGGCCACTGTTACAATTTTTATCCAGCCCACAAGATATCTTAAATGTGTTATAGCTGGCCTTCCAATTCAAGTCTCTTGGTTCTAATTTAGCTTCATAAACTGAGCAGTCTTAGTGCAAACTTCACACTGCAGCTTTAAAACCTAAAAAATAAAGTTAAAATTTCTATGTCATGATTGGATCAAGGACCAACTGGGTCTGATCAAACGCTGCAGATGCAGAAAGCCAAGAAAAGTCTGCCTAAAATAATAATTTCTTTATTGTTACTATATTTTATTGCAGTTTTAATATTGGTAGCCCAAAAATATTTGTTTAGCTGTTTTGATGGACTAAATAAATAAGAATACTCTAAATAAATGAAAAACTACCAGTAGAGCGCAAAGCATGAGAAATGGACGTCGGTGTGTTTTTAAATTTGATATGACTTTCCTTTGTTGAATGAGTTCTGTTTCTTTTAAATTCTGTTTAGGAGCGGGAATAAATCATATTTTGGCATCAATAGTTTGACAAATATATCTTAAAAAACAATGTCAAGCTATATATTTATTCCAATATTGAGTTAGATTGGTCTTCAGCTTGGACTAAGTTGATCCTTTCTCCCACCTGTGCTTATTGATTGACACCCCTGATAGAAATATTAAGAATTCTTTATAACTTTGTTTTTGTTTATTAGGACTCTTCTGTGCTTTAACTCTGTGGCTCTTTCTGCATTTCGTTAAGATTTCAGAGACGAGCACCCGCTACATCCTAGAAAATTACAATTAACTTTTATAAACCTTTGCAGAAATCTGTGCATGAGTGGTAAAAATGCACCATCCTGTTAGACTGAAGGAACAAAGGAATACATGTAGGACACAAGAAGTTATCGCAAATTTTCATCATAACCAATTACCGTATTTTTTGGACTATAAGATTCACTTCAAAGCCTTTAATTTTCTCAAAAATCGACAGTGAGATTTATAATCCAGTGCACCTTATAATCTGTTTGTGTTTACTGATCTCGAACCAATTTTATGTGGTTATTGTGAATGAGTTGAATAAAGTTTGACTTATCTGTTTTGTTTCGCTTAATGCGCCTTATAGTCCAAAACACACAGTATAGAATTAAAATGTAACATATCAGCAGTTGGTTTTGGCAGTCCTACCATTTTTGGAGTTGTTTTTACAAAACAAATCAATAAAATTATTAGTACGGTAAGTGGTTGTTTTTTTATACTTGTAAACCTGATCAATAGGTTAAGGGCCTTGCTCAAGGGCCCAGAGTGGGGCAAATGTGGGTAGAGGTTTCACCTTTTCCACCCACATTTTAATGATGTAGGTCCAGGGAGTTGAACCGGCGACCTTCCAAGCACAGGTCCACCTTCTCTAATCTCTGTGCCATCACTCAATTATTAGAATAACAAGACAAAATGAGGTGAAAATATGAGACAAGATAAAACCTGATAAGAAAAAAGGCACATTAGAACAAGATAAATGATAACGTTAAAACTATGATCAATTGAATCTAAGACGCGTGTAGCAACAGGAACAAATCTGCTTTCAAAACTCTTAGTTTGAGAGTTTCACGCAAATTATCCGTGTCCTAACGAGAGGGGCCTGAAGTCGCAGTGCAGAGGATGAGATCCAGAATCCAGATCTCCTCTGTACCTGCGGGGATTCTGGATTCTGTTTCATCTCTCCTGTCAGCGTACGGGTTTGTTTCAGGCAGTTCTTGTTTTTGAGATTGCCAAACCAGGACACTAAGCAGAAGGATAAGACCGATTCAATAAGAGCACGATAAAACGGCGTCAACAGAGTTGTGTTGATGTTAAAGCAGGACAGATTTCTGAGGCAGAACAGGCGCCGCTTCCCTTTTGTTATAAACAGCGTCGCAGTTTGCCTCAAAGGTCAGTTTACTGTCGATAACTGTACCAAGATATTTGTGTGTATCGACACATTCCACTGTCTGACCCTTCAAAAACGTTACTTCCTGTAGCTGAGGGTGTTTTTTAAAATCAATAAGCATGTGTCCTTGGTTTTTGGAATATTCATCTGCAATTTTTTACATTTTTTAAATTCATTTTAAAATACAAAACAAAACAATAACAAATGTGACTATACAATATTAAGATATAAAATGAAGGGTAGCAGAATGAAGAGAAAATCTTATTAAATCTGCCCCCCTTTTTCAAACAGTCAATTCAAACAAAAAAAAATCATCAACAAGTAACAGAATAAAAAAAGAATAACTCGTATGATTATCGAATCACAAGATAACACACATTGCAGAATTACAAGATAACACACATTTTTGCGTGTTACAAGATAACACGCAAAAAACTATTTCATATATATTTTTGTAATAATTTGGTTTTGATCAAATTCTTAAATGTAAATAATGATTTAGCATTTTAAATTACAGTATCCAAATTATTCCACAAACCAATTCCCTGAATTGAGGTTGACCGACCCCTCGAACTGGTTCTATATGTAGGTTTAACAAAAAGTATTTGGATGTTAAATGGTAATTCTTCTTTATGAGCTCTATAATAACTGACAAAATATTATAATCCACCAAGTCATTGAACTTTAACAACTTCAATTGGTGAAATACTGTTTTTATTTGATCTTTGATTTTTGTTGCACTTTGTAGCACTTTGAGATTTTTGTTAATGAAAAGGGTGGCCGTGGCACAGTGGTAATGGCAGTCGACCCCTGATCGGAAGGTTGGAGGTTCGAATCCCGCATCCGCCCACCATGTGTCGTTGTGTCCCTGGGCAAGACACTTAACCCCGAGTTGCTCCCGGTAGGTCTGGATGGCGCCTTGCAAGGCAGGCTACCACTACCGGTGTATGAATGTCTGAATGAATGGGTGGATGGCTGGTATTGTAAAGCGCTTTGGGGCTCCTCACAGGGGGCTGGAAAGCGCTATATAAATAAGCTCCATTTACCATTTACCAAAAATGCGTTATAAATTAAATTCATTATTATTATAATGTGCTTGATGGGTGACAATTTTTTCTGGTAATTATTCTTATAGCTCTTTTCTGTAACAAAAAAAAAAAACAGGTTCCGTAAATGTTTTACATGCTTTACAAAAAGGATTCCTCATGGAACAAAGTCCTCAACCACAGGGCCGTGGCGGGTTTCTCTTTCGTTAAGCAGACATAACAGGGACTGAGTCATCTGCGTACTTTATAATAAGTCTCCCATCCCTGCTGCCAAAACGTTTGTGTAGCGGATGAAGAGGTGACCTAACATCCTGTGGGCCGGCGGAGGAGCAGACCTGATCCAACAGAGCTCTTTCCCTAAACGCTTCAGTGTTTCTTGGTCATAACTATTAATTTCTCACATACGTTTAAAATGCAGCTGAGTTTACTAAGACTTCAAATAGAACGTGTTAACACATAAAACTTCTTTCAGCTGCTCCCTTCACAGTGAACTAACTCACATGAAGACTTGCCGGTTGTTTTTACTCTGGATGCCCTTCCTGACTCAACCACTGAGCTACCACAGCCCTCTGTGTGGAGCAGAGAGCTGCTGTCTACAGCGCCCAGGGGTGCAGATGTTGGGGGTTAAGGGCCCAGAGTGGAGCAAATGAGGGTGGTCAGGTGTGGGTGCTTCACCTTTCCCACCCATGTTTTGTATATACTATGTATACATAGTACTTCTGTCAGTACATAATGACAGTGGCTGTAGTACCGGTAAATCATATTTACGATAAAATATTTTTCTTTACATATTTCAGCTAAAAATATTTTTTTTTGTGATAATGCCTTCAATAAAAACAGTCAGTGACTGTAAGAATGACATGCCATAAGAGAACATTTATTTAAATACTGTATTATAGAAATGACAAATTATGATTTTCTTCCATTTCATGTTGACTAGAACAATTAATCAAATAAATGAATGAAGGGATTTTCATCCTGAATATTTATGCTACGAATAACAACAACTTTCAAAAATAAGAAACCAACAACTGGAATAGCATAAGCTAATAAATAATAAGCATGGGGCTATGTTAGTGGGCAGCATGGTGGCTCAGTTGGTAGAGCTGTTGCCTCTCAGTGAGAAGGTTGCCGGATCAAATCCCGGCCCGGGGCCTTTCTGGGTGGAGTTTGCATGTTCTCTCCGTGCATGTGTGCATTTTCTTCCACAGATCAAAAACGTGCATGTTAGGATGATTGGAATGGTAACTCTAAATTGTCTCTAGGTGTGAGTGAGAGTGAATGGTTGTTTGTCTCTATGTGATGGACTGGAGACCTGTCCAGGGTGTCCCCCACCTCTCGTACAGTGAATGCTTGACATGTGCACCAGTGACCCCCCGCGGCCCGAAAAGGAAGAAGCGGTTAAAGATAATGGATGGAAGGAAACAAAAGTCAAATTTAGGAACGTCTCAACATCATTTACTCTAACCAACAATGTTCAGTCAGGTCCTCTGGATGGTTTTTGTTGAAATGCTTCGTCTTTCATCCAAAGGACTTCATCAGTTGGAGGAGCCACAATAAACTCAGTCCCATAGGCAGCACACTCACATAGTGGGTCAACCAGTTTGATGGTGACAGGATGGTTTCTGGAGTCCGCCCTCTCTCTTGACTCCGAGGCAGCCATGACCAAAGTGGTTGAGCTCAGTAGTGCTACTTATGGGACTTTGTTGTGGCTCCTCGGACTGATGAAGTCTTCTGGATGAAAGACGAAACGTTTCAACAAAAAGAAACCATCCAGAGGACATGACTTTGCTGAATTTTTTTCAACCTGGATTAGTAACCATGAACTTTGATCATTTCGTATTCATACTTCAGTACAGTACAGTAGTCCCTCTTTTATCGCAGGGGATCTGTACCCTGAAGACCTGCAATAAGTGAAAAACCGCAAAGTATGAATAGTAGTACAAGTAGTAAGTAGTAGTTTATATATATATATTATATACCAGTATTAGGGTGTTTAAAACCCTTCCCACACTCTTGTTATGTTCTAAACAATGTTTCTAAACTATGCCCAGCTCCCTGCCTCGTCTGCTCTTTGCCACTTGCAAGCGCTCTTGGCCACGCCCACTTCTCCGCTCTACACGCTGAACAGCTGATCAGCTCCAACAGGAAGCTTATCCTGCAGTGTGGGCTGCACAAAGGTGCAGCAGGTGCTAAATAATTTAAAATAATTGATTTTAAATAAAAATTCCATGCCGATCGTGCGGTTCATCCATCAATCAGCCAATTGTGTGTCGTGTCTGATTTTATTTAGAAAAACCGCAATAGAGCGAGTCTGCGATAAACAAACTGTGAAGAAGTGAGGGACTACTACAGTATTAGGATTCAAGGTGATTTAAAGTGACAGATGACTGCTGGACAAAGACACAAAACATGAAATGAACAGATCAGCACGGAAACACAAGACACAAAAACCATTTGATTCTGTTTAATTTATTATAAAACTAGATCCCCTTTTGCAGAATTTGGATTAAAATACCAGTGAAGGTAAAAATGAAACTGCCAAATAACCACCAGGTCAGTTATTACAGTGATAAGATGTTTTGGTGACATTTACAGACAATAAACACAACATTGTGCAGAATATCTTTTCTTATTTAAATAAAAATAACCTTTTCAAAATATTTGGAAACACCACTTAAATAAATTTCTTATAAATAGTTGAGAACTTTTTACACATTTCTATATTTGACAAGCACAGCGAGTTGGTCCCCTGCAACATAAAGTGAAAATCAATATGTACTTTTTTTTAGGGAATGTGGAAGAACTAAAATAATAAATAATTTGATCCAAAACGTTGCAGTGTGATTTTAGCAGCTGAAGCAGGAATCTGTTACAAAACTCTTTGTTAAAATGGTTACATTATCTGTACAGCTTTAAAAAGACAAGTGTATCAAAAGACGTTTATGAAAAGTAAACTACAACTTTAAAGACCATTAAACTACACTAGCAGGCAGTAGAAATAGTTTATTTTTTTTACTGTGGAGGTGGTTTAAAATGCTCAAACTCTACGTTGGTGATGAAATAAACATTTTAATAATCCACCTGAGCAGCTGACCTGAGATCAGGTACGGCGGCGTTCACAAAGAGTTGTTCTTGTCATTGTCCAGCCGATCCAACATGGTGGTCACCAGCTTCTCCATCTGCTTGGACCGCTGCCCGCTCGTCTCCAGGACTTCTTCGTGGTTGGCCTTCTCCTGGCTGTCATAGTCCATCACCGCCCGGTTGGTGATCAGAGACATGGCGAAGCAACGCATCCCGGCATGGCGGGCGACGATCACCTCGTGCACCGTACTCATCCCTGCATTAAAGAATGAGAAAAACTGAACATCAGCAACGTCTGACGACGCAGTTTTGATGGTCGTGGTAGGAATTTTAACAACGGATAGGTCAAACTTCACTCTTGTCACTTTATAGTTGGAGGGGAGTGGTGGTGCAGAGGCTAGAGAAGGTGGGCCTGTGATCGGAAGGCTGCCGGCTCGACTCCCCAGACCGATAACATGAAAATGTGTGTGGAAAAGGTGAAACGCCCCCACCTGCCCCACCCTGCGCCCCTGAGCAAAGCCCACCGTCTCTTGAAAACGAGTCCTCATGACTCTGCGAGACTACCTGTATGAATAAAGGTTTTAAAAAAAAGTTGCAGTATTTTTTTTCTCAGAAGTACAATTCTATTTAAGACAAAGTTTGGACGTTGAGTAAAATGTAAATAAAAAATGAACGCAATGATTTGCAAATCAAATAAACCCATGTGTGATGCATGGCAGAACATAAAGATATTCTAACTAAGAAACTGTACCACTTGTAAAAAAAAAATGCAATATTTCTCAGTCGGGTCATCTGGACAGTTTCTTTTTGATAGAGACAGATGTTTCACCCTCTATCCAGAGGGCTTCATCAGTCAGAGGAGTTCCAGTAAACTGTTTCCCCACCAAGCAGTAATTCCTTAAGTGGACCAACCAGTTTGCGCTGGAACTAAGATGGTTTCTGGTCCAGATGACCCATCTGAGAATTATTGGATTTGGTACCTGGATGATTGAGCATGAACTTTGTTGCACTTGTACAACTGTTTTTTTTTTTTTCAATTTATTGGCAGCAAGCTTTCTCAAAAAAGTTGGGAAGCACCTCTCTTCTGCAACTACCTGCAAACATCAAGGGACTGAGGAGACCACTTGATGGAGGTTTTGTGGGAGAACGTTGTCCCGTTCTGGTCTGATGAAGGATTCTAGCTGTTCAACAGTTCTGGGTGTTTGCTGGATTTTTTTTGTTTCATGATGTGTCAGTTTCCATTAGATCTGGACTGCACACAGGCCTGTACTCTTTTACTACTAGGACATGTAATGAACGCAGTATGGGGTTTAGCATGGTCTTGCTGAAGGCCTTCCCTGAAAAAGAAGTGTTTTGGATGAGAGGCTATGTTGGTATACAAAGAACCCGTCCAGAGGACCTGACTTTACCTGGTTAGATTTATCTACCTGGATTATTGAGCAGCATCAAGATATGTTGGCATAGATTATTGTTTTTTTGCATTGATGGTGCCTTTCCAGACGTGTAAACTTCCCATGCAAGAGGCACTGATGCACCCCCATACCATCAGAGAAGCAGGCTTTTGAACCGTGTGTTGATAATGGGCTGGATTGTTTAGCACAGAGGACGTGGCAATCATGGTTTCCAAAAATAATTTCAAACTTGGATTTGTCTGACCACAGAACAGTTCTCTGCCTCAGCTTTGGTCCAGAGGAGACAGCAGGACGGTGTTTCCAGCTTCTTCTTTAATCAGCATCTATGAATGGCACAATGAACTGTGTTTACAAAGACTGATTTGTGGAAGTGCTCCTGAGTCCATGCAGTGATGCTCAGAACAGATCAGACCTGTTTTTAATGCAGTGGCCCCTGAGGGCCTGAAGATCACGGCCATTCAACATTGACTTTCAGCTTTGTCCTTTGAGCTCAATGATTTCTCCAGATTCTTGAATCTTTTGACTTTATGAACTGTAGATGATGGGAGATTCAATCTTTCCAACTTTCTGTTTCTGACCATTTGTACTTCTGAGATTCAGCTTCTCTAAAAACACTTTTTAAACCCAGTCCTCTTACTGACTGTTTGCCATTTAACCCAATATGTGGCTAAATGCTCCTCCAGCTGTATCTATTTGTGCCACTTTCAGCCTTTCTTGCTCTATTCTTACATTTTTTTGAGATGTGTTGCTGCCATTAAATGCAAAATTTACTTAAAAAATATACAGTTTCTTAGTTTAAACATTTCATGTTTACTTTATTCCAAGGTTTTAGGAGGTTTGCAAATCATCACATTTAATTTTCATTGTCATTTTGCACAGTGTCACAATTTTGTCCAAATAGGGGTTGTACAGCATTATTACTACTGTACTGCATACTGTACATTATTATATGATACTAATGTATACTGTACATTAATTTGAAATTAACTGCTCTGTATTTCATTCCAGCTCGTTTGTATTTTTCCATTCCCTCTACGCAGTCAAGTCACTCTGAGCTTTTCTGCACTGACCCTGAGTTCCCTTCTTTCTTTAACAGCAGCTGAATAAATAAATAGTCTGTCTGGGAACATTACAGAGTGAAATGATAGGAGTAGCGGTTTCTGATTAATGCTAAGCAAAAAATATTTAAGTTCTCTTGTTATCTCCGTTAAAATAGGACATACTAGATGATTCTTAAATACGGTAAATAAGACAATGACTCTATGAACCTTGCAGTAGCCTCATTTAAAGCCATGAGCACAAGGTTTGCACACATTAAAATAATCTTATAGCTGTAGCTCTGAGGATCTCAAACGCTTCAGCCTGCAAGGATACAATCTTTAAAAGAATTGCTTTCAAACGTCAACGAGCCTTAGCTTGTGGGCGAAAGGCCAAACTTGTGGGCGAAAGGCCAAACTGCAGATCCACAATTTTTTTTAAAGAACATCTGCTCTGGAAGCATCTACATGTACCTGCATACTTAAACTATTGTAAAAGTCTAGTGTCTGTGGTGTTGCTGGCTTTTTATTTTCTGTAACATAATCTGGTTAAGCTTGGTAATAGGACTGTCACAATAAAAAAAATTGTTGGGGGATAAATTGTCTCAGAAATTATTGCGATAAATGAGAATATTGTTTGAAATTTGACAATAATTAGTAATTATTGCCAAATTTAAGAAAAAAATGTTGGTTACCGTAATTTTATTTTGAGTGTAGTACCTTTTTTGACCACTGGATGGCAGCACAAGACTGTTTGAACTGAAGGATGGCTAGTGAGGGAGCGAACAGCGTGTCACTTTAAGAAAAATGGGAGGGAGGCCCCTTGACGTGACATGGGCTGTCTCTTCTTCTTTTTTCTGGTTCTCAAAATGGCAGCCGCTCGTTGTGGTTTGAGCTCTTTAGCATGGTATTTTTCACACAAAGCTTTTAATTAATAAATAAAAATTAGTAAACAAGTTCTCAGCTTCTTTTTGCAGAGAAAAACAACTTTTTGCACGAAGGCACAGGTTTCAACACTGAATTTTGGAGCTTTGACAAGACGGACGTTTTTTGCCCGAGGTCGGCCTGTTAGCTTAGCTCGTAAATTAGCTGCTTTTAATGATCCAAAAATGCAATTTTGGACAGTTAAAATGGACTTTAAAGGTGCAGTCTGCAGTTTCTGTAGTGCAGTCTGTAAGTTTTCTAAAAATATATTTTTAACATATTTCTTCACTTTGTCACTATCTCCTGACAGACTGATGTTAGACAAAGTAATCTTTGAAAAAACTATAGTCCCCTTGCTTCTCCAGGTGTTACTAAAAGCATTTCTAAAAAGCCACAGTGACCCGCCGTTAACCAGCCAATAAAAACAGAGCTTGAATTTGAATTTCAGCAGAGCAAGGGGGAGCAGAGCCATATATGGCTCTGAGGGGGAGGGATCAGAATGCTTTGCTTGTTGAAATTTTTTCTAAGTGCTGCGTTCTACAGAAACTGCAGACTGCACCTTTAAAGAGAAAAGAGAAAGGGAGGGGTCAGTGAAGAACACCGGAGTTGAGTCTTTTGTCATCCAGTGTCTTCAGTAGAAAGAGAGAAACACGAAGAAACGATAAAGCCGATAAATGAAAATGAGGCTTACTTAAAGATCCAAAACATTGCTCAGCTAAGTTTTTACAAAATGAGCTTCATAGTCGGGATGTTTTTAATATTTTGTTGGCTTAATGACTTAAATCCTGCAGAGGTTAAGTTTAAAGATAGACAGAAAACACAATTTAAAGAAAACAGTTTTTAAAAATACGAGTGTTTTGTCTGACGCTTTCCCAAAAATATTTAGCGTGAAATAAAGTGATCTGTTTCAGCAGATTGTGCTTCATATTGTAAATAAGCAAAACAAATAGACAAAACACATTTTCTGTCTGGATTTTTAAACGTGTTAGCACGAGGAAATTTTTTCATTCAACCTTTATTTAGGCAGGTTAATCCCATTGAGCCTCGAGGACTCCAAAAAAAAATCAGCTGTTTTGAAAGTACATTTCTTTGTACATTAGGAGCTTTTGAGCCTCGTGACTCGTTTCCTTCTGCGTGTTTGTCGGACTGATTGCTTTGGACATTGTGTGCACGCTCGACTTTAGTAATTTTGTGCATGTCACAACCTGAATGAGCACATCACCTCTAAGGACATTTTGGGAAGTTTTTTTTTCTCTCAGCCAGCTCTTTGAAAACTTCCTCAGATAAATCTGTTTGTTAACCCTAATTTGAAGGATAATATGTTTTTAAAATGCACACTTGTGTTATTCAGGGAGCACACAGACTCTGAATGTTTCCACCAGTGTAGAAATGTTGTGCAGGTGTGATTCTTGTTGTGGAGAAGGTAAGAGCTCGGCGTGTGTCTGTTGAGAGTGATTTACCAACAGCGTCGCCCCCTAAGCGGTGCAGCATGCGACACTCAGCGATGGTTTCGAAGGAGGGACCTCCGAGGACGCAGTACACCCCATCACGGATGAAGTCGCTGTAGCCCAGCTTTGCCGCCACATCGTGCGCCAGCTGCTGCAGCTCGCGGTCGTAGGCATCAGACATGCAGGGGAAGCGGACGCCGAACCTGAAAGCAAGAGGAAACGTCTAATTAGGAAAATCTATGTAACCAACTACTGTAACGTTCGGCCTATAAGTCACAGTTTATTGTATAATTTGCATGTCCTGCAACTTATATGTCGAAGCAACTTATTTATTAAATGTTTTCCCATATTTATAAACAATTTTTGGCTGAGAGATGACTGTTTTCATTCATTCTGACTGAAAATATTGAACACTACCATTTTCAGCCGCTAGATGGCAGTCAAGTAGTATGGCATGCTGTTGTATCATGTAATAGGTAAAAGTGGTTATTAATGACACAACTGACTTGCCATAGCCTGCCACCTTCATCCAACTCGCCTGGAGTAACCATCAAATCAGCTTCATTTCACTGCGCCGCCCCGGCGAAATGCTGCTACTTTGACCATTGAAGTGCATTTATTAAGTAAAAGTTCAACTGAGACACACCTTTACTATAAAGTCGAGCAAACAAATAATTGTTTTTAGGCGGTTATCTCGTTAAGTTGTGAAGAAACGAACAGCGAGTCGTCCCTCTGCGCACTCCCGCTTCCGTGGATCGGCTTTTGAAATGCAGCTGATGTGACCGTTGAAGTGCATTTATTAAGGAAAACTTGGACTGAAACACACCTTTGCTATAATTTCGAGCAAACAGATAATTGTTTTTAAGTGTTAAACTTGTTAAATTATTGTTTAAGTCCTCCCATGCACACTCCCGTGGCCGCCATTTGGCAGCCAATCGATTTTTGGCACAACACTGGCCCACGTTTCCAGGTTGTCAGCGGTGACGCGTAACAAACACGACACGTCCGCGGTGATGCATAATAGATGCGACGTATATGGTGAAGTGATGCATTTATGGATTTTTTCACTTTATTAGACATATTTGGACTGATGCGACTTATAAGGCGG
>JBBPBX010024599.1:0-15778 GCA_038048925.1 Garcialebias charrua
GATCAACAAACACACTAACACAATATGGTTTTTGATCCACTGCTGCATACATATTCCGTCAACTCCATAAGAACTATGGAAGTTGATTTATTTGATCTCAACCCATATTGACTGTTACTTAAAATGTTATGTTTATCTAGAAAAAGGTCAAATCTAAATACAAATACTTTTTCTAAAATGTTTGAGAATTGTGGTAGCAATGAAATAGTTCTGTAGTTGTTAACCTGTCACCATTCTTAAAAAGAGGAACCACCTTAACCCTTGTGCGATCTTAACATTCTGTTTACTCCCCTTGTCCTACGGGTCAAAAATGACCCGCACTACCAAAGACCCAAAATAAAGCAGCTTTATTGAACTTTAAATCCAAAATCCATTTTCCACGATGAAACAACCTATTTATCAATGCATCTCAATTATTTATTTTTTTATATTTTTTTCATGTATTTTTGTTACACAATACAAAAAGACAATCACCAGTTAACAGTATTACACTTTTTTTTTTACCACAAACCAACTGTCAAAACAGTTTTATTTTACACAGTAAAGGTTTATTATGGCTATTATATAAATGTAAAGTAATTATTTCTGAATTATTTATATTGAAAGGGAAAAAACAGTCAACAATCTGGAACTTTTTTGTCACGTTTATTTTTTAAATATTTTTTAGGAAGTGAATTATAAAAATACTTCTCTCATAACACAACAAAAAACAAAATGTTGCTTGATTTTGTGAACAATTTTCAACTTCTACTATATTTATCACATGTAGGACAGTATGTGAGCCCCTTCTTGTTTGCTCTGGTGATGGACCGACTAACAGATGAGGTCAGGCAGGAATCCCCATGGACTATGATGTTTGCAGATGACATTGTGATATGTGGTGAGAACAGGGAACAGGTGGAAGAGAACTTGGAGAGGTGGAGGTATTCACTTGAAAGAAGAGGAATGAAAGTCAGCCGTAGTAAGACAGAGTACATGTGTGTGAATGAGAGGGAGGCTGGTGGAACAGTGAGACTACAAGGAGCAGAGGTCACAAAGGTGCAGAACTTCAAGTACTTGGGGTCCACTGTCCAGGAAAATGGGGAATGTGGTAAAGAGGTGAAGAAGAGAGTCCAGGCAGGATGGAGTGGATGGAGAAAAGTTTCAGGAGTGATTTGTGACAAAAAGGTGTCAGCAAAGGTCAAAGGAAAAGTTTACAAGACAGTGGTGAGACCAGCTATGTTGTATGGTCTGGAGACAGTGTCATTGACAAAAAGACAGGAGAAAGAACTGGAAGTGGCAGAAATGAAGATGCTGAGGTTCTCCTTAGGAGTGACAAGGATGGATAAGATCAGGAATGAGATCATCAGAGGTACAGCACATGTTGAACAACTGGGAGATAAAGTTAGGGAGGCCAGACTGAGATGGTTTGGACATGTCCAGAGGAGGGACAGTGGGTATATTGGTAGAAGGATGTTAGAAATGCAGCTGCCAGGAAAAAGACAAAGAGGAGATATATGGATGCAGTTAGAGAGGACATGGAGGTAGTTGGAGTGAGGACAGAGTGAGGTGGAGGAGGATGACTCACTGTGGCGACCCCTGAAAAGGGAAAAGCCGAAAGAAGAAGAAGAAGAAGGGCAGTATGTGTGAACGTGAGAATGGGCTTTGCAGATGTGTTTCTCACATGTGCAGCACACAGCTTTTGTCTTGCAGTCCTTCTTCCAGGGGCAGAACTGGCACCTTTTTCTTTTGACTGACCCAGCTGCAGCCTTTATTATTTCTTAGTTTGTTTTTTTGTTTTGCTTGGCAGCTTGTGTGATGTGAGGGGTTAGCTGCAGATCAAGAGTGCAGGTGCAGGTCAAATGCAAGTTCTAGTGTCTTTGATGTGTGTATGTGCGTGTGTGTGTGTGTGTGTGTGGGGGGGTGTTAGAGAGAGTTTGTGTGTGGCCTTTGAACTTTTTTCTGGTGTTTAAATGCCTTTATAATTCACGGGTCAAAAATGACCCATAGGACGATCTTTGGACCCTAGTGGTGTACAGCCCACATGTAAACCTAGACAAAAACAAAGTATCACTTTTTGTAATGATGGGGTCACTTTAGGAAAAGTCATAAAATTTCAAGTTGGAAAAATATAGTTTAAGGTATTTTTTCTATAGCTAAACATGGTAGCGGGTCACTTTTGACCCGCAGGACAACACAAGGGTTAACTATTTTCATTCTGTTCGGAAATATTCCAGATGAAAATGACAAATTACAAATATATGTGAATGGCTCGATAACATAACTTATGATTTCTTTCATAACCATCATGTCCATGTCTTCACAGTCTTTTGATCTTATATCAGCAATTTTTTTGACTACCATCAGTATTTCTTCCTTGTCGGTTCCCTTTAGAAACATGCTATTTACACTACTATTAATAGAATGACCCGTACTTGTGTCCAATTTTGGTATTTTAGCAGCAAGGTTAGATCCGACTTTCACAAAATAATTGTTAAATCCATTTGCGATTTCACTTTCATAGTGGATTTCCACATTGTTTTCAACAAAACATTTCTTACATCCTGGAGACACTCCGTTGTCTTCCTACACTTACATTACCAAAACCTCTCTTTACTTGAGACATTTTATATATCCTTGCATACTATGAAAGTATTATGACTTTAGAAAGTGGCAGCTCAGCTAAAATGTATTTACAGGGCGTCTGGTCCAATGTGACTTGGTGGACAAGCCCCACTAGTGGTCTGTATACTTTTTTTTGTTGTTTTTAACACATCTCATTTTCAGTTGTTTTGGTGTTTTTGGTGCAGCATGTTTTTCTTTTTTGATTGTGTGTTTCTTCATTTATTTTCTGTGATTGAAGACCTTTTTTCTGTTGCATTTGTTTTATTGGTTAGGAGTTAGGATTATTCATGTGTTTTCAGCACGTTTTAACCGTTTGCTGTGCATTTAGCTGTGTGTAGCTTGTTTGCACCTGTCGTCCACCGTTGAGACGGGACTCCTCAGTGACTAACCATGAAAGATGTACCTCTTCTGGTGTAAGTTGAACTAGATTTTTACAGAAGCTCTCATATTAAAAATCAAAGCACCACCTAGTGGTCAAATATAAAAATCTAACGTTTGGTAATAAAGGTACAAAGAAAAAACATTACTGAAAGGAATGCGTTATTTTATATGAGATTAAAAAGAGACAAAACACAGGTTATTATTCAGTTAAACTACTTTTCTATGATATGGATCCCCATGTGTTTGTTTAAAGATGATTTATATCCAAACCTTTGTCCACAAAGATCACAAGCAAATGCTTTCTGTCCTGTGTGAACTATCATGTGTTTGTTTAAATTTGACTTCCGTCCAAACCTTTCCACAAAGATCACAAACAAATGCTTTCTGTCCTGTGTGAACTATCATGTGTGTGTTTAAAGTTGACTTCTGTCCAAACCTTTGTCCACAAAGATCACAAGCAAATGCTTTCTGTCCTGTGTGAACTATCATGTGTTTGTTTAAAGTTGACTTCTGTCCAAACCTTTGTCCACAAAGATCACAAACAAATGCTTTCTGTCCTGTGTGAACTATCATGTGTGTGTTTAAAGTTGACTTCTGTCCAAACCTTTGTCCACAAAGATCACAAGCAAATGCTTTCTGTCCTGTGTGAACTATCATGTGTGTGTTTAAAGTTGACTTCCGTCCAAACCTTTGTCCACAAAGATCACAAGCAAATGCTTTCTGTCCTGTGTGAACTATCATGTGTGTGTTTAAAGTTGACTTCTGTCCAAACCTTTGTCCACAAAGATCACAAGCAAATGCTTTCTGTCCTGTGTGAACTATCATGTGTGTTTAAATTGACTTCTGTCCAAACCTTTGTCCACAAAGATCACAAGCAAATGCTTTCTGTCCTGTGTGAACTATCATGTGTGTGTTTAAAGTTGACTTCCGTCCAAACCTTTGTCCACAAAGATCACAAACAAATGCTTTCTGTCCTGTGTGAACTATCATGTGTCTGTTTAGATAACCCTTTCTGTTAAATCTTTTTCCACAGTCTTTACAACTAAATGAGGTCTGTCTTGACTGTCTTTTCTCGACTGAGCCTCCAGTTTTCTTCACTTCAACACATTCCTTGACAACCAAACAACTTGAAGACATCACTGACTGACTTGTCTTGTGAAATTGTTTCCCATGCTCAGTGAAGCTGCAAGATTTGTTGACAGTGTTTACGCCTGACTCAGGAGCTCTGCTCTTCTTCCAGTCTTTGTCACCGTCTTCAGGTTCTGACCCAGAGTCTGATAAGTCTTTTAGCTGAGAGTCAGAGTCATTCACATCATCACCTTCATCATCCTCACTGACTTCAGTCTCTGAAGAGCTGCAATCATCTCCATAAGTATTTAGATCTGGGTTCCTGGTAGTCTCTGCTCCTCCACAGTCCTCTCCACCAGTTGATGCTTTCATCTGGTCAGCTGAACTGCTGGTTGGAAGATCTTCCTCTTTTACTTGGTGCTGATGAAGCTGTAAAAATAGACGTTTCTCTTCATCTTCCTCACTCTTCAAAGGAACAGCAGTGAATGCAAACCCGGGGTCATCAGTCTCTGTTTTCACACAAAACTGCTCTCCCTCTTGACTGGTCCACAGTTCCTCATCTTCCTCCTTTATGTTGAGGGTCTCTGGATCCTGTTGATCCATCCCAAGCATCTGTACTTCAGGAGCTTCTTTAATCAGAACCATCTGCTGAACATCTGCAGGGACCACAGAAAACGTGAACATCAGGCACAATTATAACTTTAAATTCACACATACAGCGATGCTTGAAAGTTTGTGAAGCCTTTAAAACTTTATAAATTTCTGCATAAAAATGACCTAAAACATCATCAGATTTTCACACAAGTCCTAAAAGTAGATAAAGAGAACCCAGTTAAACAAATGAGACAAAATATTATACTTGGTCATTTATCGAGGAAAATGATCCAATATTACATGATTTTTCCTGAGATTTGTCAAGCTGTTTTATCAGTAATGCACAAAAATAAATTAAATATTGACGAGAGCATGTAGTGTTCACATGAACTAAGTTTGAATTTTTATCCATCCATAGCCATTGTGAGACAAACTGCCTCAATTGTACTCGTCAATGTCTGAAAGTAAACTAACAACTTGTAATTGTTATCAATAAAAACAACTGATTTTGCTTATTTATAACAAATTATAGTGTAAACTTTTGGTGGTGAATGATGCATATTTAGAGGTTTGTTTTACAATACAGTAATAAATACTGTATATTCCCGTGTATAAGTCACACCTTTTTGCCTAATTTGAATGCCCTCCAACTTATAGGGCGAAGCGACATATTTATGGATTTTTCCCCATATTTTTAGACCAATTTTTGGCTGAGATATGACCGTTTTTCATTTTGGCAAAAAATGGTGCAGTACCACTTTCGGCCGCTAGGGTCGCATGCAGTACCATTTTCGGCCGCAGGCAGTACCACTTTTGGCCGCTAGGGGAGCAGGTAGTACCACTTTCGGCCGCTAGGGGTGCAGGCAGTACCAGTTTCGGCCGCTATTGACGCTAAAGGGCCCTCTAGACTGTTGACGGTACCGGCGTACCTGTAGGCATTTCCTATTATTTGTGTATTCAGAGCTGTCAAAATCCCATCACCCCGCGCCAAATATGTGAGTGTGAGTAGGAGAACAGAGAAGACAACATCAACAGTGAACAACAGCAAGAGAGAGAACTTTCTTTGTTCTCTCTCTTGCTGAAAATGCTGCCTAAGAGAAAGTCGTATTCTGCAGATTTTAAGCTGCAGGTAAAAAAATATGCTGTAGAACACGGGAACCGTGCAACCCACCGTCATTTCGACGTAAGTGAGAAGCTTGTCTGTGGCTGGAGGAAGGCAGAGGGCTCGCTCACCGCCATGAAGCGGTCAAAGAGGGCAAACCACGGGTGTAAGGCCCGGTGGCCAGAGCTGGAGGAACGGGTGAAGACGTGGGTGTTGGAGGAGTATGCGTCGGGCAGATGGCTGTCCACTGTGCAGCTAGGGCTGCACGCATTGTCCGTCGCTAAGGTGACGGACATAGCTGAGTTTGTTTGGGGGCCATCGTGGTGCTTCCGATTCATGCGCCGCCACTAACTCTCCATCAGAGCACGCACCACGATGTGCCAAAAACTGCCGGCGGACTTTGAGGAGAAGGTGGCGTGTTTCCGGGCGTTTGTGGACCGTCAGGTACAGGAGCAACACGTCTTGCCAGACCACATTATTAACATGGACGAGGTCCCCCTCACTTTCGACATCCCCATGGGACGGAGTGTGTCCCAGAAAGGAGAGAAGAGCATGAACATCCTCACCACTGGACATGATAAGTCACACTTCCCCGTGGTTCTGGCCTGCTGCGCGGATGGAACGAAGCTCCCACCCATGGTCATTTTCAAGTGCAAGACCATGCCTAAAGAGGAGTTTCCCCCGCGCGTGGTTGTGGCGGTGAATGAAAAGGGGTGGATGGATGGAGAAATGATGGCGGTGTGGCTCGCTAAATGTTTCACCAAGCGGCCAGACGGGTTTTTTAAAACCAAGAAAGCCCTGCTGGTCATGGACAGCATGCGTGCCCACATCACGCCGTAGTTCAAGGAGAAAATTAAAGCGCGCAAAACCATTCCTGCCATCATCCCAGGAGGATTAACGAAAGTGCTGCAGCCGCTGGACATCTCTGTGAACTGCAGCTTTAAATCAGCTCTGCGCCGTCTCTGGGAGGAGTGGGCGGTGACCACAGTTTTACAGCCACAGGACGTATGTGCCACGCCACCTTTCAGCAGGTCCTCCAATGGATCGACAAAGCATGGTGGACCTCTGTGACCAAAAAAACGATCCAGTCGGGGTTCAGAAACGCTGGGATTGCACCGTTAGCTGGAGCAGCTGGAGCTGAGGATGACTCCGACAGCGGGGAGGAAGACGAGGAGGAAGCAGGAGCTTTGAATAACCTTCCTCAGTTGCTGGCAGAACTCTTCGCCAGCGACACAGAAGACGAAGAGTTTAAGGGGTTTGAATAAAAACCGTAAAATAAATAGTTGTTTTAAAGCCGCTTTATTTTGTTTGTGTCATTTTACCATGTTTTAACTGTCAAAGTGAATTTATTAAAGGGGACCAAATATAGGTTTTAAAATTTTTTATGGTATGTCTGTGGGCTATCCAGACCATGTTCATTCAATTTAATGCACAAAATAATTCTTAGATAATAAGATATCCCCTTTTTAGTTCTGCCTTTTCTCACTTCCGTTCTGAACAGGCTGTTTATGATAATGAGCTCTGAAGGCAACGCCCTTCAAAAATCTGTTTACATTAACTCCGTCCTCTGTATCTCTAATCTGTTGTTGTTTTAAAATTAGCTCTTTTTTTATTACTCCTTTGACTTACTGTTAGTGCTAGCTTAAGATAACTTACCGAAAGCAGTCTGCGCGCGCCACCATTTGCTGCTCCCTTTAGGCATTAGCCCACCCGAATCCGAGGCTAATGTTAGCTCGTTCCTCCTCCGGCACACCGCCAGCTCCGCTCGTTGCATGCGGCGCTTTTGGGAGCGATCGCTGCTCCAGTCCAGACACACACAAAGTTCACCGAGTGTCTCCAGTTAATTTATCCGTATGAGGCAACCTCTGACCGGACCAACACGCTCCTCAAAAGCCAGCAGTTCCCAGCAGCTCCCGCCCGCAGATGGTCCTTTCGCCGGCAGTCTGCTCGTTTTATTTCTGCCGGCTGCGCGTTGGGAGCGATCGCTAATACACTAAAAATTGAACTAAAACGTAAAAATAACAATTATACTTTATTTATAAAGCCATTTAAAACAACCACAGCTGCAACAAAGTGCTGTACTAGTGCATTAACAGAATACCCGAGTTTTCGACAGGTCGAGTGCTTTGACTTCTATCGAGGCTTTTTTGGCCACCTCGAGTACCCGTAGTGACGTCATCACATCACATTTCACAGCGCGCGAGGTAGCTTTTAGCTTTTAGTAGACGCCACAAAATGGATTCCTTTGTGCGCACGGATGTAAATGGAGCAGGCAGTCTTGTCAAAAAGGTAAAACAGTTTTTAATTTATAAAATGCGCTATTTCCTGTTGATTTTCTGTTCTCTGACCACCGTAGATTGTGACTGGCAGCAGGTGGCGGTGTTGCATTGCAGGCCACATATATAACACGGCAGCTTCCTCTCTCGTTTCACAAACAAAAGCAACATATTAATCTCTCTAGACCTATTAAAAAAACCTATAAACACATTAATCTCTAAAAGTAAACCTAAATTGCACAGCACTTCAGGCTGTGGTGCGGTGTTGCCCCATTTGTTTTTCAGTTTCGGTTTCAGCGCCGCACGGTATACTTTCACTTTTAATATTAATAATAATAACTAATAGTTTTGTTTTTCCTGTGACTTATCTGCAGTATGATAAATGATAGGAGCATAATAAATGCTCCCAATGTTTTGTTGGTCTTTTTTTTCTTTTTGTAAAGACGGTTTTTATGCATTTATATTTATTTATTTTGCATCATAAGACACTGTGACGTCATCGGCTACTCGAGCGTCGTTCGAGTTTTTTTATGTTAATGTCGAGGTTAAAAATTATGTACTCGTTCAACCCCTATGCTGTACACATGAAATTAAGAACATTTAAACAAAAGATGAGATGAAATCAGGAAAAACAACCGTCACGTCTTTTATACTGAAGTGGGTTGAGCCTAACCAGGGGTTGCTAGGTGAGGGGCTGGATTCAGGTTTGGGGTGGGTTGTCCTGGCGCTTGTGACGTCACAAGCGTGAGGATTTGAAAATGAGACGTTTATATCCCAGAAAAATAAATCTACTTAGAGTAAATACTGTATACCACTGGGTGCATTTCTTTGGCCCTAGGACTGTTTTTTTTTAAAGAAGTAAATACCCAAAGTAGAGTAAAAAAAACATTAAAAAGTGAATTTTGCATCTGTGGTCCCCTTTAAGAAAAGTTAAACTGAGACACACTTTTACTATAATGTCAGCTAACAAATAAATGTTTGTAGGGGTTTATCTTGCTAAATTTGAAAGAGATGCAGGTCTGTTCGCTGCAGTGTCTGTTGCTGCGCATGCTCGTTTTGTTGAGCCGCCGTAGCGAAACGATTTAAATTCAGCTGATTTGGCCATTATATTCATCTATTAAGGAAAAGTTCAGCTCAGAAACAAAATTGCTATAATGTCAGCTAACAAATATATTTTTTTAGGGTTTATTTTGCTAAATTTTAAAGAGATACAGGTCTGTTTGCAGCACTGCATGTCTGTTGCTGCGCGTGCTCGTTTTGTTGAGCCGGCATAGCAAAACTATTTAAATTCAGCTGATTTGACCATTTCATTCATTTAAAGTGGAACTAAACCCAAAATTAACTTTTTTAGCTGATAAACTCCCTAGAATGTGTTTAAAATGTTATCTATCCACCCATTCATACACACATTCATACACCGGTAGCGGCGACTGCCATGCAAGGCGCCTTCCAGTCCTACCGGGAGCAACTCGTGGTTAAGTGTCTTGCCCAGGGACACAACGACACATGGTGTGAGGAACCGGGATTCGAACCTCCAACCTTCCGATCGGGGGACGACTGCCATTACCACTACACCACGGCCGCCCATGGCCGTGGTGTACCCACCCACCCCGAAACTGCTTCGGGGGAGGAGTTACCGATCCACAGGGTGTGGAGTTCCTCTTTAAAAAGGAAAAGTTTAGCTCAGAAACACTTTTGCTATATTGTCAGCTAACAAATATATTTTTTTATGGGTTTATCTGGCTAAATTTTAAAGAAATGCACCGTTCCCACCTGTGCAAAAGCACGTCTTGAACGTAGCAAAACTAATTTTTAAATCCAGCTGATTTCACAAATACGTTAATTTATTAAGGAAAAGTTCAGCTAAGACACATCTTTGCTATAATTTTCAGCAATTTTTTTTTTGTTTTTAAGCGTTAATCTTGTTAAAGTCCTTCTGTGCACGCTCCTGTAGCCGCCATTTGCAACCAATCCATTTTGGGCAAAACACCGGCCCACATTTCCGGGTTGTCAGCGGTGACGCGTAACGTTAGCGAGCGGTGACGCGTAACGTTAGCGAGCGGTGACGTGTTACGTTGGCGGTGACGTCAGATGCGACTTATAGGGCGAAGTGACATTTTAATGGATTTTTCCAAATTATTGGACATAATTGGACAATATGACTTATAGGTCGGAAAATACGGTAGTTTCAACTGTCACCCAAAAAAAAAAAAAAAAAACTTTCCAGTTTCCAATGCTTTAAAAGGCCTGTCTAAAATATATGTAAACTGTGAAAATATTTTTGGAGGAGACCATTATAAGGTAATGGACAAATTGCTTGATAGATGTCCATCAAAGATGCAAAATCATCATTACAACTCCATTTTGTTTGAATTTTGTAATGAGTCCAAGTTGAATGATACATGGCACACTTTACATCCAGAGGCACAAATGTTTAACTGGTTTAAAACCAGATGGAACAATTAAATATAGACTAAACTTTTGGCTTGTATTGGATATTACACATGGCCTAGAAGTTAACTCTACTAACTCTGCTGCACCACTTACTGATCACTGTATCAGGGTATATGCAGAAATTCTAGAGTTGAATTTAAAGGGATTGTGACATGATTTTTTTACTATTCATAAAATTGCTCAAAATATATATATTTTATCATTTAAATATGTTTGTTTTTGCAAACAAAATGATAAATCACTTTAATTTTGCTTTAAAAGTGATTTTGAACTTCAAGCCGTGTTTAATCATGGGAAATCCCATTACACACGAACGCACCATCTGTGATGTCACACTGGGCAGAGCTCTGGGCTTGTCACAGTGCGCAGGTATGAGCAGCTCGACATGAAGGAAGTCTGATACAGCATCAGACCTAAATTAGATCCTGTTGTTTCTTGTTCCATCACCCAAACAATTTTCTGCTTCCCAAAATGAAGACAAATAGCTCAAATCTTCACTTAGATTGCTAAATTCGTCCAGTTTTAAATTGTCCGCTATTAAAGACACCACAGCCCTCTGCCCAGTGTGACATCACATATGGTGCGTTCGAGTGTAATCGGATTTCCCATGATTAAACACGGCTTGAAGTTCAAAATCACTTTTAAAGCAAAATTAAAGTGATTTATCATTTTGTTTGCAAAAACAAACATATTTAAATGATAAAATATATATATTTTGAGCAATTTTATGAATAGTAAAAAAATCATGTCACAATCCCTTTAATACCTTTTAATACCTTTTTATTACCATCAAAATATTTTTTAATACCATCACGGCACCGAGCTGTAACCGTAGCGGCAACCTGTTGTATTTCAGTTCCATGCAACTAATTGTAAAGTGATAAGATTACTGTCATTTTCTTCCTAAGCTTTGGTAGTAAATGTAGTTTTATAACAATTACTGGATACAGTACATCAATTTGCTTCTTGCCTCAATAAAAGCACTGACCTATTTGTTATTTAAATCTAACCCAAGAGAAAAAGTTTAATTGTTCCCACACACAGCATATCTCTAATGGCAAACAAAAAACTGTAAACTTGAAAACAGAACAGTTTAGTTAAAGTAATTCAACACTGAACACATGCATAATTCAAAAAGAGAGGGAGAAAAATAATAACTACTGTATTTTTCATCCTGTAAGTTGCAGTTTTTTGCATAATTTACATGCCTTGCAACTTATAGGACGAAGTGACATATTTATAGATTTTTTCCCCCCATATTTATAAACCATTTGACTGAAATATGGCCGTTTCCATTCATTCTGACTGAAAAAAAAAAACCTGCAGTTCCTGATGGCCCCATAGGGTATGGCATGCTGTTGGCTGTTGTATCATGTAATAGGAAAACGTGCCTTTAATGACAAATTAAAAAAAGTTCAAGACAAAAACAACTGGTCTTTATTTATTATACTATTTATTATACTATTATACTATACTTTGTTTTTTTTATTGCACTTTTTAGAATTCACCATGTCCTGGATGACTGAGAATCTTCACTAGCTATTAATGACCCAATCGGCCTGCCATACTCTCCCCACCTCTCTGCTCACTGCTTCAATCCAGCAGCAAGCTGACGGTGGCGAAATGCAGCTAATTTGACCATTAAAGTGCATTTATTAAGAAAATGATAGACAGAAACACATCTCTGCTATAATTTCGAGCTAACAAATAATTGTTTAGGTATTTTTCTTGTTAAATGACGGCGAAACGAGCCGCGCTCCTTTTTCCTGTTTTCACCGCTGAGCGATCACGGTGCACACAGGCAGCGACACTTTAAAAAAATAAATAAAGCCGAATTAACCATTAAAGTACATTTATTAAGAAAACGTTAGACTGACACACACCTTTTGCTATAATTTCGAGCTAACAAACAATTGTTTAGGTAAATTTCTTGTTAAATGTCGGAGGATAAAGTCGCGCTCCTCTTTCCTGTTTCTTTTTACAGACATGATACCAGCTGTAAGTGCGCGCGCACACTGACTGACGATATGACGTCTTTGTTTTAGCTAAGGTCCTACTTGGAACATAAAATTAAAAAAGATAAATAAATTCACAGACCTTTTTTAAGACGCCAGAAAGGGAAAAATATAGTTGTGTAGGTTTTAAAAAATTTAATACCTCGTCAGATGACGTTTATTACTTTTTAATACTTTTTAATGGCCTTAATTTGTGTTAATTTCATTTACTACCTTTTACTACCTTTTACAACCCCGCGGATACCCTGTGTATTAATAGGGGCGGCCGTGGTTTAGTGGTAATGGCAGTCGACCCCTGATCAGAAGGTTGGAGGTTCGAATCCCACATCCGCCCACCATGTGTCGTTGTGTCCCTGGGCAAGACACTTAACCCCGAGTTGCTCAGTAGGTCTGGATGGCGCCTTGCAAGGCAGACTACCACTACCGGTGTATGAATGTGAATGAATGAGTGGATGGCTGGTATTGTAAAGCGCTTTGGGGCTCCTCACAGGGGGCTGGAAAGCGCTATATAAATAAGCTCCATTTACCATTTAATAAACTCACTTTAACTCCTACAAATGCACAATCTCCTTAATCATGACCACTTTTGTCAGGACATAAAAAGAACAATCGTTGATTTAAACAAAGACCCGTCACTATCAAATTATAGAGATAAGTGGGATCACTTAAAATATAATTCTCAAATTTAAATTTAATTTGACAAATTTCAAGTTAGCTCAGCAAACAAAGAGAAGCTGACATTGTAAGAGAAATTCATCACATTCATTTACTAAACGAAGATGACAAATGACAATTGATCCTCCTACACTCCTAACTAGACAATATTTACATCAACAAAGCCAAAGAAGCCTACATCCTGTCAAAAGCAAAATGGACAGAAGGGGGTAAAGATGTTCAGCATATTTCTGTAGACTAGATCAAAAGAGACGGTAACAAATAGGGGTGTAACGGTACGCTAAAATCAAATTTTGGTTCAGTACAGTTTCAAGGAGGGCTTGGTTCTGTAAAATTTCGGTCCAAAAAAAGGACAAAATAAAGACTTACAAAATGTTTATTATGTCAAGTAAACAATACAATTGTATAAAAATTAATAAAAGCAACCCATTTGGATGATATTTTAAATGAACAGCACTCTTCACAATAAATAAACTATACTAACAATAATAAAAAATCTTAATAAATACATTAACAGTCGGAACCAGAACAATAAGCAGCAACTGACTGCTTACAATCTAACTAATCAAGTTTTAAGTTTTTTGGTCAAAAAAGACCAACTTCTCCACATTTTCATAAGCACAGATCTAGTTGCAGTGAATATCTCCAGCGGTGGAGAAAACAGCTCACTAACAACAGTAGAATGAATAGAGGTAGTACTTTGCTAATTTTACAGTGTGGCTGTATTTGGTCTCATTACTCACAAAAAGTAAATCTGTTGGTTATCACCTCGACACTCAGACAACAATTTTGAGTGCCATCAATGCCGAACAGGACAAAGGAAAAAAAAAAAAAAACTTTGGACCGATCTGAATTTCCTGATAAAGGTAGTTTAAATGCTGCTGCTATCGGTCTTTGCACCAAGCTGCTAGAAGAGACGCTCACGTTCGGATGTAGGGGTGGGCTACACTGCAAAAACGGAAAATCTTACCAAGTCTAATTTTCTTATTTCTAGTCAAAACCTGTTATCACACTTAATATAAGTCAAAAACATCTATCTAAGTAAGACATTACAACTTGTTTTGAGACAATGCATCTTGAAAATCTTGATAAGGCAAAAAGTCTTGAAAATATCTTGTTTTGAGTCGTTTCTTTTTGAAATGAGCTTTTTTGACATTTCATAAGCCTTTGAGGTTTGTAAAACGTGAAACATCTTGTTTCAAGATAACAAACTAACTTGAATTAAGACAAATCTGCTTCTTTGATCAGCATGCCCACTCAAAACATTCTATTTGTTTTATACAGGTTCTGTTTAACTTTGAACAGACTCCATTGTCCTATTACAATTTCTTTAAACCAATAGTTCATTAACAATTTCTACATTGTATTTTTTTTCCAAGGCTTATACTACATAAACATACCTACTGTGCAGTTTATATTAAATAGACAAATAATGCAGGTTCGTTTCACACATTTATTTTAACATATGTCCAAATACATGACGGCCTAAAAATTCCAGTGCCGTGAACATAGATAGATAGATAGATAGATAGATAGATAGATAGATAGATAGATAGATAGATAGATAGATAGATAGATAGATAGATAGATAGATAGATAGATAGATAGATAGATAGATAGATAGATAGATAGATAGATAGATAGATAGATAGATAGATAGATAGATAGATAGATAGATAGATAGATAGATAGATAGATAGATAGATAGATAGATAGATAGATAGATAGATAGATAGATAGATAGATAGATAGATAGATAGATAGATAGATAGATAGATAGATAGATAGATAGATAGATAGATAGATAGATAGATAGATAGATAGATAGATAGATAGATAGATAGATAGATAGATAGATAGATAGATAGATAGATAGATAGATAGATAGATAGATAGATAGATAGATAGATAGATAGATAGATAGATAGATAGATAGATAGATAGATAGATAGATAGATAGATAGATAGATAGATAGATAGATAGATAGATAGATAGATAGAAACTTTATTACAGACTCAGGGTCCAACCTAGATAAGAGACAAAAAAAGAACAATCTTTTTTTGCATAAAATGCAGAAATACTAACACAACACACCTTTGTTTGTTCCAAATACCAAGACTCTTCACTGATTTAAGAATTATATTTTATAATATCTGTGAGGTCATACTTCACTGGAATGTACTTACTATCACTGAAATTCACATAAAAGTATGGTGTGTAATCAATAAGCTTATTGGTATTCACAAAGATATTGGCCTGAGCTAGGGAATTTCTACCTCATAAGCTAAATAATGATTATTCCAACCAACTGTAGAGAGAGGCTGGCACTCAATACAATGATGCATTTGCAATGTATATGTTTTTCACAAGAGAAAATTCTGGAGTACCCCTGATAACATTAGAAATAACCAAAGATTGTCCACAAGTATGCTTATTTCCACAAAGATTAATCCACTTTACTGTAACTACAGTATATGATTAATTTCCTCAATTCCTAAGAACTCTTTAATCTTTCCTTCTACATATTGAACATTTTTCACCTCAGAAACTGGACCCATGTCACATTCACTGGAAAACATTGGATGCTTCTCATGCACATTTTGACTAC
>JBBPBX010024599.1:16213-34313 GCA_038048925.1 Garcialebias charrua
ATGCAAGCTGCCCTTAAAAACCAAAGAAGAAGAAGAAGTAAACAGGGATTTCTGGATATGGGCAGGCTCTCTGCTGCACCGCAGTACGCATGCGCAGTCTGACTTTTACTAAAGCCTTTTGCGACTTGACCAGGTACGTTTTCTCAAGTACTGTATGATAAAATTATTTGTAAAGAGTTTCTGTGTTTGTAATTCGCATTACACATCTTATCGATGTTTAATCGTGTTTTTATACCTCAACATTGCAGCTGACGCAAAATAAAAGAAGCCAGGCGAGCTAACAGCATGGATAAGCTAGATGACGCAGCTGTATCGATGTTTAGAGGTAACACATTTATACAAAGTTGTTTATAATGTAGACTGAGACGTGGAAAAAAGTTGTTGTAATGATCATACCAATATTAAATAAAAAAATTACGTCTTTAGTGACGTGTGTGTGAGAGCAAGCGGTGCTATGTTGCTAACGCTAACAGCACATGTTGTTAATGCTAAATGCTGCTATAAGGGAGTGCTATGTTACTAACGCTAACACAGCACATGTTGTTAATGCTAAATGCTGCTATAGGGGAGTGCTATGTTACTAACGCTAACAGCACATGTTGTTAAAAAAACGAAATTCCGCAAAACTTTCCCTATAAATTAATAAAATATATTGGAATAATACAATGGAGAGAACCCTACTCTTTTATGATTTGCTGTTGCTGTGAATATTAATACATAATACCAACAATACCACATATTTGTATTAAAACTGAATAACAATACAAATTTAAAATCAATAATACATATACAGTAATTGTTATTGCTGGTTTGTCTCTAAATTCATGTCTCCCATCCATTCGTACAGCTACTTTGAGACAGCAACAAAAATGTGTTTAGTTGTTAACTGCAAATGTTAATCTAAATTTGATTGAACTATCAAATTTCAGATATCAAAGAAGCGTCTAAATTTTCAAAATGTATAAACTAAACTATTTTACTGGTTTAAGTCAATATTAATGTTTAAAAAATGCTTTGTTGTGGCAGTGCAATTAAGAAAAAGCTAGTACTGTGTGCAATGCTGGTTTGTTAGCAATTTTACTTTTAACAGTCTCAGACCTCCATCTAAAGGCCCTTTGCTACCGCTTCTTCTCAAACTATGTAGCTTAACAATTGAAAAACCAAGTTTATGTTTAGTCTTTTCTTCCTAATCTGGATGTGTCACGTTTCATCTTTGTTTTCAAACACATTCTCAGCTGCAAACATCAGTGAGGCAATGATGGGCAACCTTGGGCAAGACTTGCGGGACCTTTTCCCAGGACCAGAGAACTTCTTAAGAAGAA
Organism: Garcialebias charrua; assembly: GCA_038048925.1. Taxonomy (NCBI): domain Eukaryota; kingdom Metazoa; phylum Chordata; class Actinopteri; order Cyprinodontiformes; family Rivulidae; genus Garcialebias; species Garcialebias charrua. Next base: position 17,536 of record JBBPBX010024599.1, read on the forward strand.
AAGCGATCTGGATTGCTTGTCATGGTGCATCAGAGGAGGTCAGTTTCTCTGACATAGCCTTAAAAACAACCTATTTCAGTTGGCTGTGGCACTTTGAGTTGATGTACTATACAGTACAGTATTGCCAAAACTATGCACTGCAATTTTTTTTGTATATCAGTAACAAGTCAGTACAGTGCTTTTACATGAACAAAACAGACGAAGAAAAAAACATCTAAAATTTGGTGAGACAAACCTGACTGACCTGCACACAGTCCCGACTTCAACTTTCAAAATAGTGGACCCTATATATTAACAACAAGATTGTCAATATAAAGTTAATGTACACAGACTAATACTTCTGACAATTTAGTGTAGCAGTATCAGAACACAATGTTTAGAGTTGTTTTGTTTTGCATTGTTTTTGTTTGTTTGTTTGTTTCTGTACAGGATTCTGGTAAAGAAGATTCAACTTTAGTGAGCTGTTCCTCCAATAACGGGTCAATATTGCAACAGACATCCACTCCAATGAAGTCCAGTCTCCAATGAAGTCCAACCAGAATGTGCTGTTTTTTGGTGTATCGAAAAAATTGCTGCAACTACCAATAAGAGTGGACGAAGGTAAGCAAATATATTTTGGTATTATCTGTGATCAGGGTTTAATTCTGTCCATGAGTTTTGGACTTTTAGCTATTTTTTCATCCATCCATCCATCCATTTTCGTCCGCTTATCCGGGGTCGGGTCGCGGGGGTAGCAGCCTAAGTAGGGAGGCCCAGACTTCCCTCTCCCCAGCCACTTGGAGCAGCTCCTCCGGGGGAATCCCAAGGCGTTCCCAGGCCAGCCGAGAAACATAGTCCCTCCAGCGTGTCCTGGGTCTTCCTCTGGGTCTCCTCCCGGTGGGACATGCCCGGAACACCTCACCAGGGAGGCGTCCAGGAGGCATCCTAACCAGATGCCCGAGCCACCTCAACTGGCTCCTCTCGATGTGGAGAAGCAGCGGCTCTACTCCGAGTCCCTCCCGGATGACTGAGCTTCTCACCCTATCTCTAAGGGAGAGTCCAGACACCCTGCGGAGAAAACTCATTTCAGCCGCTTGTATCCGAGATCTTGTTCTTTCGGTCATAACCCAAAGCTCATGACCATAGATGAGGGTGGGAACGTAGATCGATCGGTAAATTGAGAGCTTTGCCTTTCGACTCAGCTCTCTCTTCACCACGACAGACCGGTACAGAGCCCGCTTCACTGCGGATGCTGCAACTATCCGCCTATCGATCTCACGCTCCAGTTTTCCCTCATTCGTGAACAAGTCCCCCTATATTATTTTTGCTTTATGATGACTAAGGGTGTAAACAGTTCTTACAAGGTTAAAATGAGTATAGAAAGCAGTCACTAAATGTTTTTGTATAAATTGTTTTATAACTTTGATCAGATTTGACCTTGTATGAATTGTAAAGCTGTTTTTTTTACACAATTGTACCCAATCTTTTCAGCGGAAAAGGCTCTACAGATCCTCCATGTCCTGCCATTGCTGTTTCCGTCGGTGTCTGCTCCTCCAAAACGAGTTTGCGAGGCAAGAGAGGCTCTGGTGCATGTCCTTCAGGTGAGCTGTGTGAAATGTTCCTGGATAATTTTGAATTAAGTATTTGAAAAGCTATAAGGAGCCTCTGAATTCCTATATTTTTTCTTTTTATCTCTTCAGAGACACCAAAAATGGTTGTTTTTATAAATACTGTATAGTTTTCACTAGGTAAATGTTGGTGCTTATTTGTGTCTGTTAAAATGTGTTATGCAGCATGTGTTATCCCCTCAATAAAAACCAACCAAGACCCTCATTTTACTTTTGGTAAGGTAGACTGCATTAAATGTTTTTTGCATAGTTACAGGGATCGATGAGTAACAAGGAAGGTTAATCTTTGACAATATCTAACGATCAACTCTTTTAAATGAACAGAGAGCATTGACAGAGAGGATAAGGTAGAAATGACTCAGCCTTTTACTGAAAATATAGATGGAGAACAATAGAGCTGCTTCATGGAAGAAGAACCTCAGCTTAGCCTGTTAGCATTCGTGCTAGCGTAGACACTATATTGCCTTAAATGTATTAGCTCAGCGTTAGCGCGACACAAGCTAAACTGAGGTCCTCCATCCATATTTTCAGTTACGTCCCCTGTCTGTCATGTGGATGGAGGTTCTTCCATGACGCTGCTCTGTTGTCCTCCATCTGTATTTTCAGTTACAGGCTGAGTCATGTCTACCTTCTCCTCACTGTCAATGCTCTCTGGTTTCATTTTAAAGAGTCGATCATTAGATATTGTCAAAGATTAACCTTCAGGGTGGATATAGGTCACTCACACAGAGGACCTATCCACATCATCATTTACCCAGAATGCTTTGTGTGTAAATAAAATGGCCCCATCTGTGTAATATATTTTTAAACTTTTAGTTTAAAAATTATAAAAACTGAACATCCTACAGTATTTTTAGTCTTGATTTCACAGTTAAAATATATGTTTATCAAATAAACTCTGTTACAACTAATCATGGATCCCTTAAAAAACAGCTACTTGAGTTGTACCTTCAACCTCTTTCAAAATTTTACTTAAGCTGGGTTTCAACTCTCTGCTTCAGGTTCTTAAATAACCAAGTGATCCTGTATGTCTTACTGACAGATGTCTGTTTCTTTTTTTTTTTTTTTTTTAGGAAAATGAAGACCCTGATGCCTACTTGAAGAAGCGCCCTCTCTCCTGTCCAATTCTGATTGTGTGTTCGTCCAACTGCCTGCTCGCGGTAGGAGATATGCCCATCACAACATTTCCAAAAGACAAGGTTGATGAGGGGGCTTTATACCTGATGCCCTGCATCTTACATACCCAAAGTGTGTGGCCACTCTGCTGTCAGTCATACAGACAGAGGTCCTTTTGGACCAGATGCATGAGGGAGATCTAACATCATCCTACAAAAAGAGCATGGCCGAATGGAAAACTTTTATTGGACAGTAGTACATGCATGCAGTAAGCTAGTTATTTTACTGGCCAGTTCATGTTCAGAATTTTGGTTGTTTACCCATTTTAAATGTTGCTGAAATAGCATTATGAGTGCATGAAAAACATTGGACAACATGCCTGTGGACTCTACCTCATTTTATGTTGCAACTCTACCTCATTTTATGTTGCAACTCTACCTCATTTTATGTTGCAACTCTACCTCATTTTATGTTGCAACTCTACCTCATTTTATGTTGCAACTCTACCTCATTTTATGTTGCAACTCTACCTCATTTTTAGATAGATAGATAGATAGATAGATAGATAGATAGATAGATAGATAGATAGATAGATAGATAGATAGATAGTTTTTATTTTGCATTTTATGTTGCAACTCTCATTTTATGTTGCAGCAATGCAGTTCTTTGAACATTTTGAAAGTTTAAATTTGAACATGTTTATACATTTTAAGTTGTAACTGTGAAACACAATGGCTCCCTCATTTTTCATTGTACTCCACTACAGTACTACGCTCCTCATTTTTCGTAGTAGTTTTTTTATTTTTATTTTGTTGAGGATGTTTTATTTTATACTTTTAAAAATATATATTCAAAAGTGAACTACAGTTGTAATTGGGAGTAGTAGTTGTTGCATTGCTGCTGAAACCATTGTGATAAAATAAATGTGTTGAAGTTAAAGAATACCTTTCATTTTTTGTCATTACAGAAAATGTTTGAAGGTTTTGACAAGACATGTATTATTACGTTTGTTGGTTAAATTTGATAACGGGTTGGAGAAACATCTGAAACATCTGTAGAACTAAAAATGAGTAAAAGTTTTAGGGATGTATACTAATTTTAAGCATCACACGCTCAATTGTAGTAAAATATTGCTAAGAATGAGATTTTTTGCAGCTAGGTTTAAGATTGTTTATCTTGTAAAAAGATAAAATGTCTTATTTTTAGAAATCGTGTCAAGACAATTTTCACTTGTTGGAAGATCTTTTTGCTTATTTCAGTCAAAAAAAATCTAATTTTAAGTTGTTTTAAACTTGTTTTCAGAGTAGACTTTTCTCCAGTGTACTACTTTTGAGCATCAGAATCTTATTATAAGACAAGAAAAGCTCACAATTGTAGTAAAATATTGCTCAAAACTAGATTTTTGTAGCTAGTTTCAAGATTCCGCATATCTTGTTTTCACTTGTTACCAGATCTTTTTGCTTATTTCAATCAAAAAAAAAACTAATTTTAAGTTGTTTTAAACTTGTTTTCAGAGTAGACTTTTCTCCAGTGTACTACTTTTGAGCATCAGAATCTTATTATAAGACAAGAAAAGCTCACAATTGTAGTAAAATATTGCTCAAAACTAGATTTTTGTAGCTAGTTTCAAGATTCCGCATATCTTGTTTGACTTGAACAAAATGTCTTATTTTAAGAATCTTGTCAAGTGAATTTTCACTTGTTCCATTGGCAGATTTTTTTGCTTATTTCAAGCAAAACAATCTTATTTTACATTTTTTTTTCTTATTTTTAGAGGGGCATTTTTTCCAGTGCATCTGTCGTTTTGCGGATCAGCTCTGTTTCGAAACCCCCAAAAACCACCTCAAGCGAGCGTATCAACTTTGGGGCGAATTAGGGGAAGTTAAATCGCATTTTGCCATTTCCATTCAGCTTTTCTGATGCGATGCTTCAAAATGCGCATCTAGAAACCTTGATGGAAACACGGCTACAGAATGTTCAACCCAGCTTTGTCGCCTGAGAAGATGTGTGCCTGAGGAGATGTGATGTAACTGGTAACTGGTGTTTGACCTTGCTGATTTCTGTTTTTTTCTGTTACTTGCCTGAATAAAAGACGGACTCAATCTCTAGCAAGTTGGAGTTCATCCTGACCCTGGTCAGGGTGGATTTCCCTCTTTGCAAAGAGCTGTTCAAAATCTCACTCTGTTTTCTTGTGTGAATTATTTTATTTTAGGTTCAAGGGAAAAAAACGTATCCACCTTATTCCTAGCCCCCATGATGCCTTGCGCAAATTATGGGAATGACTTCCGCCGGAAACCAGAACCGGCACTTTTTTACACGCTAGCAACGCGCTAACCGGTTTTCGTCAGAGGTTTTAGGTCATAAAATATGTGGGAACAGAAAAGATCACAACTCAGATGTGGAGATATTGTTTTACCGCTACCTACAGCTATTGAGGGATGGGAGGACGACTTGAAGAAGTGGCCGAAAATAACGTACACTAGCCTACTTAGCTACTAGCAGTGGCGTAGACAAGGGGGGTTCGGGGGGTTTGAACGAACCGCCCACTTTTAAAGGAGAAGTTGACAATGCTAAACTAATGTGCCTGGATAGGTCAATGGAAATAGCGTTTGCCTTCAGTCCCAAAGCTCATGGGTTCAAGTCCCGCATGGTACAACGTTTTTTTTTTTTTTTTTTTCATTCCAAATTAAAAAAGCACAAGAAAACTATTTACAAAACAGCAAGAAATAAAACAATGCATTAAATGAAAGGAATCAGACGAAGAAAATAATCTTATCTGCCCCTTCTCAAACTATTTTTTTTTCAAACACTCTTTTATTGGATAAAAAAAGAAGAATGTGTTAACCACAGGCATATTAACTACCTTTTTTTTATCCAATAAATGACAAATGTAAAATTAGTTGTTTGAATCGAGTGTTTGAAAAAAAAAATTGTTTGAGAAGCAGAAGAAGAAAATAATCTTATCTGCCCCTTCTCAAACTAATTTTTTTAATTTTTTAAATGAACACAAAGAGCCATGTCTCTGTGCGTACAGATTAGCAAGTGAACAACGAAGGAGCCAGTGCAGAACTTCTACTTCCGGTGTGAAACGGAAGTCAATCCCATAATCGTTTCTACAGTGACCCTCCCAGGAATAAGGTGGATAAGGCTGGATCTATTTTTAAGATTTTAAAAACAATAATGACAACACTGTGTTTAATGCTGAAGAACAGGTGTTTTTTTTGTGTTTGGTGACCGACAACAAAATTTGAGGGAGCAGAGTCACTGTGGCGGATCATACGAGCTGCCAACCCGTTGAAGCATGCGAGGCTGGATTACGAGCCAGGGTAGAAACTTTATTAAATTTTTTTTAACATTTATGTATAATTATTATTATTTATTTTTTTATCAGTGAAGAATAAAAATAAATAAAAGGTGCCGGCTTTATCATGAAATGCTGTTTCACTTTGACTTTATTAAATAAAATAAAAATAAAATCTGTTAATTAATGTTAACTCTGCTGAAAAATCATAAAAATTATAAAATTATTGGATCTCTCAGGATTATTTCCCTCAAATATGTTTAAAGAAGAGTTACAGTCTTTGGTTGAACTTTATTTTAACCCACAGATGTACAAATCACAAAACAAGAATTACACTTTAAATCGCTGTTTGATTTTTCCTATATTTTCAAATAAGGATTGCCAACTTTTTCTTTCTTATTTTATAGACAGAGTAAGTAAGGTGAGAAATAACAGATCACTGATCATCACTGAAATCACTAAAACAAATTATATATACAAGAAACAAAACCACAAATCAAAAATGAGTGCAAATACATCAAATAATGAAGAAAAATATGGAATTTTAAATATAAGTGTTTTTTGTAGAATCTGGTTTATCAGATTTAATTTCATTTATTTATATACTGCCAAGTCACAACAGCAGTCGTCTCAGTGCACTGAACAGAAAATAAGTTAACAGAAACATTCATATTTAAAAATAATAATTTAACATTATTTATCTGAGGAGCAGACTGCTTTGAGTTCAGCGGGTTCGGATGTTGTCAGTCCATAGAATGGGCGTTATCAACTGTTATCATCCCCATTCATAGTGGAGAATAGGTAGCCTACTACCTACTAGCATGTTTAACATAACGTTATCAGCGTTATAATCGCTGTAAGTAGGCAGCGTGTTTCCGTCAACCTGGAAGTGTAGCGTTTTTGTTTTTTTCAGCTTATGTGACAGTTTTCCTCAACCTAACCTTAAACCTGACCCAGTTACCCTTGTGCCTAAACCTAGCCAAGACCCTAAACCTAACCCAAGACACTTTACTCGAAAGTTTAAGACTTTGCTAAAGACAGAGCCTGTTGTCATTGCTTGTAACTGTGACAACGTACCTTTAAACCTACTAGTAGGTACAGTAGGGGCATGCTGAGCGATGGGAATGGGGGTGATAATAAATGATAGGGGCCATTTAATGGACTGATAACATCCGAAGCAGATGTTGAGTTTAACTCTTTAAAGAACTCTCACTTGGTGAACTAAAGTTCTTTAGAAGTTCATTAGCATGATTTTGGTGTGGTGTAGTTGTAATGGCAGTCGTCCCTTGATCGGAAGGTTGGAGGTTCGAATCCCGGTTCCCCACACCATGTGTCGTTGTGTCCCTGGGCAAGACACTTAACCCAGAGTTGCTCCCGGTAGGACTGGAAAGCGTCTTGCATGGCAGTCTGCCGCTACCGGTGTATGAATGTGTGCATGAATGGGTCGATGGTTGGTATTGTAAAGCGCTTTGGGGCCCCTCATAGGGGGCTGGAAAGCGCTATATAAATAAGCTCCATTTACCATTTACCAGTTAGCTGTGCCAACCACACTAAATCTAAATGCCCATCCAGTTTTTACTTTATGATAGTTTGACCAATATCCAACAACCTAAACTCCACATAAAACATTTTTTTCTAATTCTACAGATGAAACACACACTAAGACACCAGCCAACTCGTCATCACCTTTGTTTTAGAAACAGGCATTTATGCAGAATGATTGTTTTACCTAATAAAAAAAGCAATCAAAATTCCCCTATGACCTCATTTTTAATACAAAATGCTAAAAATATGGGTTTCAAAAATAAGACACAATACATTAAAGTACAATAAAACAGTTTGTATCTAATTTATGGCTTGGCACATTCTTATCCTAGAGCTCTTTCTTTTTTTATGTTTGCTTCCATGCCATACCATACCATACCAGCTTTATTTATAGAGCACTTTAAACACCTACAGGACCAAAGTGCTGTACACACAACAAAACAATCACAATCAGGTAATAAAATGATTGTGATTGATTAAAATAAATTAGTCACATAAGGTAATCTCTCTTCATGCAAAGTTATAATGTGGCCATACAGTAATAATAATTGGTTTATTAGTCACAGTACCCGTTACACAAAAATACCAATTACCGTATTCATCGATTATAACACGCTCCTGTATATAACACGCTTTGTCCAGATATTGCCAATAAATTAGAAAAAATCCGTAAATAATACGCTTCAGTGTTTACCACGCATCTATTATGCGTCACCGCTACGCAACGCTTCAGCGCATCATTTGCCCTGCTTAAAATGGCGGCCGCAGAAGCGAGCGAGTACCGATAGACTTCACAAGAAAACACGGTAAAAACAATTATTTCTTTGCGAGAAAAAATATATTTCTTAGCTGACATTAAAGCACAAGGGTGTCATGAGCTTAACCAATTCACGAAATGTTCAAATCAGCTGGATTTAAGTAGTTCGCTGATTTGCATGCATGCAGGTGGGATGCTTTATTTCTTTTAATTTAGCTAAATAAACACTTAAAAAATATATTTCTAAGCTGACTTTATAGCACAAGGGTTTCTGAGCTTAACCAATTCACAAAATGTTTAAATCAGCTGGATTTTAAAAAGTAGTTTGCTGATTTGCATGCAGGCGGGTGGGACGCTTTATTTCTTTTAATTTAGCTAAATAAACGCTTAAAAAATATTTCTTAGCTGGCATAATAGCACAAGGGTTCCTGAGCTTAACCAATTCACGAAATGTTCAAATCAGCTGGATTTAAAAATCTGCGGTGTGGTTTATGAGTTACGGTATCTTGCTAACAAAAACAGCGAACCTCACAGCTAAATGCAGCTACATCCAGAGCAGGGGGCGGGCAGCGACAGAGTCAGTCCGACCAGAGGAGGCTTTTTTCGGACACATGAGCTAGAAACGGTCTGGAAGTGTCTCCCTAGCGGACAAAAGTGGTACTGCACCATTTTTTGCCCAAAATGAAAAACGGTGAATCAGAGCCAAAAATGGGTCTAAAAATATGGGAAAAAATCCATAAATAATACGCTTCAGTGTATAATACACAGGACATTCAAATGAGCAAAAAAACTGCGTGTTATAGACCGACGAATACGGTACTTGGATGCTGGTGACACCGTCCACCTCGGTCCATCCTCCGTATTCTCCATTTGCTTACGCCGTAAAACCGCCGTCCAGCTCGGTCCATCCTCCGTATTCTCTATTCGTTTACGATGTAAAACCACGTTCACAGTACAGTTTTGTTTTGTTTTTTGAATGTCCAGAGGACCAGACTTAGCTTTTCTAGAGTACAGTGCAGTATTCCTCCGCCGCTACGTAAAAAATAAATATCAAAATGCTCCCTCTGTTCTCCTCCACGGTGTAACTCCTACTACTACTTGTAGATCTTGCACCACAAACATTTAGGTCACGTGCATTTCCTTTTCAGTTCCAGTCCAGAAAAAACACAGCAACAGGGGACATTGGCGCACTGCTTGTTCATTTTATCTCTCAAACGTAACTACATGTAGATTGTTGGTGACACTTTCCACTGTTAGAGAAGATTAAACGTGAAATAAAATCACCATCATTCTTTAAGCCTCAAACTAAAAAGTAAAACATGGGTTTTGTATTCATTCAAATTTGAAGGAAGAGATTTGGTTCACTTCCTGCTTGTGCANCGTCCCCCAAAACACTAAAATGTATCAAACATGTCATTTAAAGCAGTTTTTTATTCACTAATATTAGCATTTGCTGTAAAGAGGAAGTGATTGGCTCAGAAAACATGTCTTCGTTTTTCATTCTGAGTATGTGAGCAGATCTTGTTGATCCTGTGAACTTGAAGCAAAGAGTTTTAAAACGAGCCACGCGTCCCGTCTGATCGACTCATTTCTCCTTCAGGAAATCCCCAAAACCCCCGACTTTGCTCCGTCTCGCACTTTTTACCTTTACACCGTCAACCAGCTCCCGACAGCCCGGATGCTTCTGCAGAACTGTTACAAGGTGAGCTGCTAAAAATACTTCCACCTTCAGAGATTGGCAGATTTATTTTTGTAACATTTTGTATCTGGACATTTCTCTCCTCTGCAGACAGTGGCCAACCTCATCGAGCGACGCCTGTTTGAGTCCAGAGAAAGCAAGTAGGAAATCTGTGACGGTTTTATTCTATCATTTAAAGCTGTTGGTTTACGTTCCTCTCGTTTCTCAGCTGGTCGGTTCTCATGAATTTCCAGGCGCCTTCTTGAAAAGTCCCAGCGAATTGAAGCCATCCTGGCGTCGCTGCAGGCGAGCGGAGCAGAACCCGAACAGCTGACCGAGGTCGAGGAGATGATCACGGCTGCTGAGAAGCAACAGCTGGAAGTCTTGAGGCTTCATGTGAACAAGTAGGAGGAAGAATCAAAAGTCTTGTGACACGCAGGAAACCTCAGCAGCTGATTCATGCTCGTTTTGCTTCTCCAGGTTGGATTCAGCGGAGAACCAAGTAGATGAAACCATCTTTCGTCTGGAGTCCTACATCAGCTCCACTGCAACTCCGAGCTGAGTTGGACTTTGGAGCATTTCAAGTCGCTCAAAACTTTCTTCCAAATAAGGTTTATTTTATTTAGAGCGTGATTTTGGACTACAGTATTTTAGTCTTCAGAGCAGGAGCGGACTCCAATCTGAATAGGTAGGTTTGGACATTGAATAAACGGAGAGAAAACGTTTATTTTCAACTGTTTTAATTCAGTTTAAAGAACAACAACTGTGGCGAGACCGTCTAAAATATAAAACCATGGAAAAAGTCTGCAAGTTAAATAAAAGAACGGTAGTTTAATACACTTTGGTTTTCCTTAAAAAACACAAAAACAAACAAAATATTTTACATAATTTCCCTCGATTATGGAAATAGTGTGTAGTGCATTTCTGTTGGACCCTGATGACGCTCTCTTTGCTCCTGGAGCTCCTGGAGCTCCTTCACAGGACCGTCTTTCTGCCTGTTCGGAGGCAGAACCCCCGCCTCGTCCTGTCGTCTTCACCGTAACGAACCGCTCCGTTACACTTCAGCTCAATCCTCGTGGTTTTCATCCTCTCTGTGTTTACGTGCGAAGAATCCAAGCTGAGGAGGAGACAACGAAGATTAATGTCCTGTCCTGAACACGCCAGTGTTTAGTAGAGGTCACAGTTCAAGGCGGATACCTTCCAGAGGATGAAAATAATGAGCGCGAGCAGCAGCAGACCGCCTATGATGCTGCCAATTAAAATCCAGAGCGAGATGGGAATGGCTCGGCCCTTCAGCACCTCCAGCACCGTCTAGAGTGAAGAAACGAGCTGGGGAAGATCAGAGGAAATGAAAACGAATCCTTCTGCGCCACGCAGCGGTCTTACCTCCCCTCGGAGTATTCCTGCACCCAGAGTGATGAGGCTGGTCTCCTGCGCGGTGAGGTCAAAGGCGCTCACTATCCTCACCGACTTGTATTTGGCCTGCAAATACACAAGGACACGAGTTATGATCAGAGTTCACGACATTTAAAGAGGATCTGATGATCGACGTGCTCACTTTTCTGAAAAAATCATCATGAACTCTGCGGGTGACTCGGATGATGGCCTCATGCCCGAGTTGTCGTACTTCACACACAACCTCCGTGCACCACGACCTGCTGCAGTTCTAGACACACACGTCGTATTAGCGTTAGCTGCTAACACCTGGGAGCGTTGACAGTATTTTCTGGACTATAGGTCGCACCTTTATATAAGTCGCTTTGTCCAATTATTGTCAATAAATTGGAAAAAAACCATAAACAGGTCGCACCTTTATATAAGTCGCATCTATTATGCGTCACCGCGACGCGTCAGCGCGTCATTTGCCCTGCTGAAAATGACGACCACAGAAGCATGCACGGAAGGACTTTTCACAAGATTAACACGGTAAATACAATTATTTGTCTGCTGAAAATTATAGCAAACGTGTATCTTAGCTTAACCGTTCCTTAAGAAATTCACGTAATGGTCAAATCTGGATTTAAATTTTTTCGCTTTGAAAAAGTACAAGGAAAAACAACGAAGCTAACCGCGACACATTTACGTCTATAAAACATCAAATTTTTTCTCAAACATCTCATAAAGCTAATCAGTTGTAAATATCCATCTAGTGATTACGTTCTGTAAGTTTGATCAAAATCTGTCCTGTGGTTCTTGACCTATTTTGCTAACAAACACTGAGCTAACAGCGAAGTAGCTAGTTCATACCTCCAGAGCAGGAGGCCGGCTGCGACAGACTGAGTCCGTCCAGAGGAGGCTCTCGTCGGACACGTGAGGTGGGAACAGTTGGTGTACCCTAGCGGACAACGGTGGTACTGCACCCCTAGCGGCCGAAAGTGAAACTGCACCATTTTTGCCAAAATGGAAAAACAGTCATATCTGAGCCAAAAATTGGTCTAAAAATATGGGGAAAATCCATAAACAAGTCTCACCTCTCTATAAGTCGCAGGGCATGCAAATTAGGCAAAAAGGTGCGACCTATAGTCCGGAAAATACGGTAGTTAAGGCAGTGGGGTGGGACTCACCAGTATTTCATTGTGCAGCATGTCTTCAGGATGGAGGGGGCGGACATCTCTCTGTCGGGCCTTCAGCCGGGCCACGTCGCTCATCACGCTGCAGTTTACTCCTGTGGCCTGTAGGGGGAAGAGCAACACGTCACTCATCATCCGCGGGGAGCGGAGAAGCGAACGGACACGATAAACTCACGTTGAACGCGTTAACATCGGTGACGGTCATGAAGACGGTGTCTCCTGCTGCCACAGAAGGCAGGAACACGTGCAGCTCCAGGTTACTCAGCGTGTAACAGCCCAGGTTCTGCAGCTACAAACAGATTCAGACGTACGGTTTTTATCTCGTCTTGTGGCGCGACGACAAACGAGACGAAATGTTTAACGTGTCTGTTGTAGCAAAACACTAACTCATCCTTTGAGTTTAGGAGTTTTTCATACATAAAGTGTCTGTTGTAGCAAAACACTAACTCATCCTTTGAGTTTAGGAGTTTTTCATACATAAATCAATGATTTATAGATCAGAGTTAAGTGGCTGTTTAGTTCATCTAAAAATGCTCAAGTACTGGAGAGAAAATTGGTGAAAAAGCAGCCAAACACCAAAAGAAACCACTGAATGAGCTTTAAAAACAAAACAAGTATGTTTAGTGAACATAATGAAAAGAAAGAAAACTTGAATAGCACTGCATATTATTTGGAAGTTTTATACAAGTTAAAGGTCCACTGACATCATCTTACAAATTTGCATGAAATGATAGAAGATATATATATTTTATCATTCAACTACCGTATGTTCGTTTTTGCAAACAAAATGATAAATTAATGAAAATTCCTTTCAAAGTGAGATTAAAATTAAAAACCGCTTTACTAATAATAATAATAACTTATTTATAACGCACTTTACATACAACAGATCTCAAAGTGCTACAATGAACATTAAATAAAATCAAGATTAACATCAACCAAAAATGCAACTAACAACCAAGAGGATATTGCCTCAATCGCATCAAAAACTTAAAATTCACAAAATGCAGATAAAATACTCAAATAAAAACTGGGTGCAATAAAATCAAAAGCACAATTAATTATTTAAAAAACTGGATAAAAAGAAAGGTTTTAAGACCTTTTTTAAAACATGTCACGGTCTGTCGGGCCCTCAGATATGAGGGCCGGGCGTTCCACAGCCGAGGGGCAGCACAGGAGAAAGCCCGGTCTCCCATTGTGCGAGACCGAAACCTTTTCTCTCTGAAAAATCCGACTACAAGCGAATGCAACATTTGTGACGTAGGAAGCAGGACCGTCAGTCTCCGTCTGCCATTAACGCATAACGCATTCTCAGCCGGATGGCCTTTTTTTTGTATAACTGGAAAAATGCTGGTTATGTTGCATTTGGGTGTTCTAATATCATCAGTGAACAAGTGAGCCTTTTCACTTTCCCAAAAGATGTAAGACCTTCGTCAAAAATGGAATAAATAAAGCTGCCTCCCCTCGGACTGAGCTCCTTGTTTCCTGAACAGGTAAGAGTCAAATACATACGGGTCTAAATTAGAACCTGCTGTTTCTGCTCATCTAACTTCCTGCTTCCAAAACTAAAGACAAATAGCTCAAATCTTAACTTAGATTGATAATTTTGTTGTTTTATTTCTTGTTCGCCATGAATATTTATATGGGGCGTTCTAAAGACTCGCAACGTCACATATGTTGCATTCGCTTGTAGTCGGATTTTTCAGATAGAAAAGCGGTTTTTAATTTTAATCTCACTTTGAAAGGAATTTTCATTAATTTATCATTTTGTTTGCAAAAACGAACATAGTTGGATTATAAAATATATATATATATCTTCTATCATTTCATACAAATTTGTAAGATGATGTCAGTGGACCTTTAAAGCCTTATAAAGAAATGTTTCTTTACCCTGAAGTGTGTGTAAAACTCCGGTCCAATTGCTTCTGATGCCGTCCGCGTGGGATGGACCTCGTAGCGGTTCAGATTAGAGATACTTCACAGTAAAAAGAGCGACGTTTCAGTTGTTGCATCAATAAATAATAATACAAAAAGAAACAAAAAAAAAAAAGAATTTCATGAGCACCTGCTAACAAACAGGTCAGGCTGATACTGAACAAAAGTCTGCAGCTGAACACTGTTGTCCTCTAAAGTGTCCTCTCTCTCCATACTGTCACTACAACACAAAATGAGGATTAAACAGATTTATTAAAGATGAAAACCGCACAGTATTTATACAATTAAAAAAATATTCCCGTTAACCACCTGGTAGCGATGAGCTTCATTTGCACTCGACTTTGTAAAGATGTGCAGCTGAACTCAAACTCCAGCATGAAATTCACCTGCGAACGGGGGGAAAAAACTGCTGAAGTGACACATTTGATCATTTTACCTGAAGTGTGAGTGGGCTCAGAGGAGATGAGCCAAGCCTGTTGCCTTGGGGTGAACTCACCTTTGAACGAGAGCGAAACACCGGGTAGCTGACGTTACACGAGTGGCTGTTGGAGCCGAGAGCGGTGCACTCGATCTTAAAGTTGGGATCCTCCTGGATGGATAGAAAATCAAATGAATTTAGGTTGATTCAAACATTTAAGTCATGCTGGATGTTCAAGCTGTGCTTTACTCTGATGCTGAGGCTGGAGAAGTGGAGGTTGCGTGAATAATGCAGCTTCAGGCTGGTGTTGTAGGCGTTCTCCAGTCTGTTCTGGAGCTGTACTTCCACCGCCAGACGCCTACGAGGACTACGAATCACATACGGTTTCTGCCTGTAGAGGAAAACATGAACATTCAGACCAGACTGCTCAGAAGAGGTGTCCTTTAACCGCTCAGACGCGCACCTCGTCCCTGAGATGTCCATGTGTGCCTGCAGGACCAGGTCTGTCGTGCAGACATCATCCTCACCGCAGTCTTTAAAGAATGGGATCTGGGTTGGTGGAAGGGGACAAGATGGGCACATTTATATTTTATTAAGCTGAACCACTGATTTTATTGCTAATATTTTTTTCTTCACATATGTTTATTGATATTTTTGCATATAGAACAAAGGTATTTACAATTTCAAGGGTATAAAAGTATTGACGATAAACAAACTATTCACACCTTTGACTCTATGCCTTTTTTTCAGGAACACGTACAGAACACCTCCAATAGTGAAACACGGTAAGGTGAAAGTAATAATAAATAAAATGTAAAACAATAAAAATAAATAAATAAAAATAAGTACATTTAAAAAAAAGGGAAAAGAAAAGAACTAGGTATGCAGGGGAATTTGTATTTCTACATTAAGGCAACAAATTCCATAAATGGCTGCCAGATAGAGTAGAATTTGTTCAAATTTCCAGATTTAGTATATCTAATTTTCTCCACTTTCAAAAAGGACATGACCTCATTTATCCACATTGTGCTGGATGGAGCTTTAGTTGATTTCCAATTACAGTACAGAGAAGGTGATGCCTAGCGATCAAAGATGTAAAAGCTATCACCTTCAACTCTTGTGGAGTATTGACTATATTGCTCCGGGAGACCGAATATAACAGTGTAAGCCGAGATGTCAATAGTTTTCGAAAGTACGATCGATATGGTATGAAAGTAAATTTGCCAGAAATTCACGAGGGCGGACTCGCTTTTATTGCTAATTTATTGCTAATATTTTTACCACTTACAGATTTCTTGACAGTAGTCGGCCAACCTTCATCCAGCACGGGGCCAGTCTCTGTGTTGTTGATCTTAAACTGAAGTGAGAAGCTGATTGGACGAATGTAATCTGCTGTGTCCTGTGCAGAAAACATTTAAAAAATACTTTTACTTCCCAAACGCGTGTGTTTGGATCGAAGGTGGATGATGAACGTGCACCAACACTCACGTAGACATGGAAGGGCAGTCTGTAACAGAGAGCCGCTCCTGTTTGGACTCGGACAGAAAGCTGGATTTGTCTATGGGAGCTGTCGTCAAATAAAGCCCGCGCTGATAACTTCCTGTCATCCAACATGGCTGACACCCACAGGTCTTTGGGGGAAACAGATAAAATAAATGATTATTAAACATGGGTTCTAAAAATAATTGTAATTTGACCAGGGGTTTCATGCAGAGATGCATCATTTATTGAATCTAAAAAGCACTTCAGTAAAAAAACAAAAAACAACCAAGATGTTAATTCTTATTAATTTTATTTCAACAATAAAAGCACAATGAGATGCAAGAAACAAGCAAAACAACTTTAGATTTA
>JBBPBX010024600.1:0-39543 GCA_038048925.1 Garcialebias charrua
TGAGTAGAGTACATTTTGAAATGTTGAGGACACAGCATCCTTTAATTTGATTTTCGCAGAAAATCAAATGTTGATGGCAGGACAGTTACACAGATTTAATACAAACATGTCTGCTTTTTGATAAACTCGACACTTTTATCATAAATTCTGTACAAATCAAGCTGTCTGCCCCTGTTTATTTTAAACTGCAAGTTTAAAATAACACACAGGAGGCATCTTTTGTCTTGGTTTTCACAAAAAATCACACGAAAAATAGCTGACCTTGATGGTCGTCTCATGGATTGACAATTTAATAAAATCACTGATTTTTATTTGATTTCACATCTTGGACTCCATGTTGACTGCCGAAGGCATCACATGGTGAGACTGCACACTGTGCAATAAGACCCACTTTACTTGATTTTTCACAGAAAATCAGTACAAAGATGGACGTTCAAACAGGTGCATCACCTGATAGGGCCTCCTCTTTTATCGCACGTAGATGGACATCTGCTTCAGCGTATGCTAATTACTTAGCTGCGGTGGACGTCTGTCAGGATAAGTGGGAAAGTCCCCTGTCGTTCTGCGACAGGCTGATGTCTGTCTACTCCGGTGGCAAAACTGTCCCTGGACTGGAGGAGGAGGAGGAGTTTAAAGTCTTTTCATTAAGAATCTCATGCCTTTCCAGAAGTGTGCCCAGGTCAAAGGTCACATCCCACTCGCAGGAAATAGAAGAGGTTCCCTCTCCTACAGAGTGCGAAAGTATACAGGTTTTTCATGATAACAAACCACAGATTGTGTCCACTGGAACAGTGACTCTGATCGGTTCACGGGGAGTTCTGAACCCCCTGCCCCTCAGGTCGAGAACCCTGAGATGAGCAATGAACCACAAAAGGGTGTTCGCTCTCTAGATGAACCCAGATGGTTCGGATCGAACCAAAAGAGTTCTCTCATGGGTCTCACAGTGGGTGAGATTCGAAGGAGGTTGCATGGGCACCGTGAACCATTGAACAATGGTCGGTCCCAACATGTACCCACGAGAAGCGGCCCTCCTGCCCCTGCCCCTCGAACTGCACAGTTCGAGACATGCAAAGAGTCACACATGCTCCAGATTATGGAAACGACGCCTCCGCGCGTGGACGTGACTGAGGTTGTGAGTTGTTTGTCAAATGATTTGAATGTTACAGTGGTTGACCAAGCTGACACAACGTGTGACGTTGTCCTTGATGATAACACAAACAACGTTGTTCAACCTGACGAAGCGACGCGTAGCACTGCCTTTTGCAACGACTCAGTGCACACAGTTGACAACATCGTCAACACTGACAAAGATGCTGACAGCAAACAAATTGCTGATGATCAGCGTCCTGAAAGTCCTGATGCAGACAGCAAACAAATTGCTGAAAATCCACATCCTGAAGGTCATGAGGCAGACAGCCATCATGATGCTGACAGCGACGATGATTACACAGACAGAGTCACACGTACACAGAAACGTGTGAAAAAACCTAAACGGTTTCTGTGTAACTTTATAAAAAGGGGGATAGCTAAGAGAGCTTACCTGCCACTCACATTGGAAGGGGTCCTCGCGCAAGAAGCACTCCTGGTTTGCGGCTCAGACGTGTCTACCATGTCAGCCGAACTGTTTGAGGAGCTAAGGACCGCCGCTAACGATGTTGACAGGCAAATACCCTTTGTGAAAGACACTTATGGTGAGCAACAGGGCCTCGCAAAGACGAGAACAACCCTAATAGCCATGGTTCACATGCAGATTGGCGAAATGTCACTATACCACCCGGTATATGTGTCTGAACTTGACTCACTCCAGACTCCATTTGTGGTTGGCCAAGATTTTATAAATCGCTTTGAAGCGATTATAAATTATGGCAATCAGACAATGTGGGCTACAGTGAGCAGTCCACTGCCAATCGGGGTGCCTCCCCAAGGTCAGGACACTGACTGTCTAACAACAGGTACTGCTGAGGTCACAAGGGAATCCCCAACCGAGACCACAAGCCTGGTAAGGGAACCTTCAACTACAGGTGAGACAGAGGAGACTCAACAGTTGGACCAGACTCTGGCCCAACACGAGAACCTCCTCTGCGGGCTGACACCTTCAGCACTCACTGAGCACTACCTACCACCGGTAGAAGAGGGTGTGGAGATCCAAAGGTCCCACACCGATGACGATGTACTGTCCTGTGGGACAGGTAATTCGGCATACAGCCAATATTTCAGTGAAGTCTTGGTTCAAGGACATCTGAGCCCACGAAGTGACAGTCTACAACACGCTGACGGTCACTTGGACTTCGTGGTTACAGATTTTGAGGACCCCTCCTCAGACAAAAGGGGGGTGAACTCACACTTCCTACCACAGGTAGAGGACGGTGTAGAGATCCAAGGATCACACACCGAGAACGCTGTGCTGTCCTCTGGGACAGGTAATTCAGTTATCAGCCAAGCTTTCGATGAAACCTTGGTTCAAGAGCATTTGAATCTAGAACTACTCAGTGATGACATAGTTCTTACAGACTCAAAGAGCACCTCTTCAGTCATGAAGTGGGAAGACGTACACCACAACGACAGTGACCCGTCGCAGTCTGTCCAGTCAGACACACCTGCGACTACGCCGACAGTTGTGACACACCTGAATTACGCAGAAAGAGGTAAACGTACAGAGAAACGTTGGCCGAAACCTAAGAAGTTCCTGCGTACTGTCTACTCTAAGCTGCGTAAACAGCCTAAACTAAACAAAGGCTTCCTAACTCGTGCCCATGGACGGACGTCCACACCTGTGCGCGTGGTCCCCCATGACCACAGGGGGGTGATGTTAGGCCATGCCCATGTCAAGGACAAAGATTTCAATAACCCCACAAACGACAAAGATCTCGCAAACTCACAGACTTCATGGGAAAATAAGGTCGTCCAAGCACAGGATAGTAAATAAACTAAACAGTTTAAACTATTCTAGTTGCGAAAAGAAACCGTTCCAACTAGAACTTAGAAACGCTAAGCATAAAACCCACAACAAAAACTAACCTTAACAACCGTTTAAATCTGCAGGATTTAATTGACATCGGTTATAAAGCTAAGAACTGTTTTTCTTGTGTGTGACACGTTGGAATCTGACGACCAACAGTGCTGGACTGGCCATCGGGCACACCGGGCAAATGCCCGCTGGGCCGTCTGTGATTTATGGGATTTATGGGCCGCCCGAGCGGTCCTGTCACTCATGAACCAAAAAAATAAATTATAGCTATTTTTTGTCAATCGCGACGGCCGATTGGTAGATTTTCTTGAACGACATCGAGCTAATCCAATGAAATCTCTCAGCACTCTTCCGACCAGCCCCTCCCCTTTACTCGCATCATCACCTGCTGCTGCGGCTGTGAAACCTGACACCAGCGTGCCTGACAGAAACTGGACTGAGGTGCTCACACTGAGCTGAGGAAAAGTTCCTCCTACCTGCAGCTGAGAGGAGGACGAGTGATAGACAGGACCATATCTGTCAAGTCTCCCGTTTTGGCCGGGAAACTACCGTATTTTACCCCTCTTTCCCGTCGTGATCCCGAATTATTATTTTCCCGGAAATCTCCCGTATTATAATATTATTAAAAAAAAAAAAACACATTCCGGTGCCTCTGTCACTAACATCGCGAGAACTGCCACCTGCAGTCGCCTCGGTGGCAGTTCTCGCGATGTTAGTGCTGGTGGCGCGGACGAGAACAAACCCGGAAAACAGATGGATGTAACGAGAAGTAACGAGAGAGGACGCGTCCCTGCCAAAAAAGTTAAGACTTCGTGTAAATATGTTGAAAAATGGGACAGCGAATTTACTTTCCTAAAGTTTATTACGCGTTTTTTAAGATTTGTAACTGCGACTTTAGTGTCTCTCTCTCATGGGGGAAGGAACGTTGTCCGTCAGCATGAAAAATCCGTCAAGCACAAAGGTAAGATTGTGATCACATAACTGGTTTGAAAGAGGCTGATAGGTAGTTATTTTAGATTTCTTGTAAACCTGTCTTAAAATGTAAGGGGTCCTGGACTTTGCAGGGGTCTGCAACCTGCGGCTCTGGAGCCACATGTGGCTCTTTGGTCCCTCAGCAGTGGCTCTTCCAAGCTTTGATCAAAACTAACTTTAAACTGAATTTTATTTGTTCTTATAACAACAAAAAGGGCTAGTTTTAGCAGTTTTTCCTGTCATTTCCTTTGCAAACCAGCTGCTCACATGAGCAAGGAGGACCATCAGCCTAACAATGGATCATTAGCACCCTGATGGTTGTTTGCTATTCACAGAGGGCTGAGTGATACTAGCAACAACAGCATTGTAAGAGGGGGACAGTTGAACCCGGAGGCCTCCACCTCTGTTTAATGATGGACGGTTTCTTTTCACAAAGATGACCTCCTTTACTCCTCTCTCAAACCATCGTTCCTCTCTATCAAGGATGTGAACATCTTCATCCCTGAAAGAGTTGGCCTATACAAACGTATTGTTCACTTGAAACATTTTCAAAATAATCATTTTATAAGTCTTTTTTGTAAACATATTATTTGTTTAGTGAAGTAAAGACACTATTTTTTATATAAAGCAAGTATTTCTTTATTCATTCAACCTTCATTTATGATATTGAAATCAAGAAATACCTTATTTTTTATCAAAAGTATTTATGTTTTATAAAGTCAAGAAAGACCATTATGTTTTTTGAATATTTTTAATTGGTAATTATTTTATTAAAACATTTAAATTTTTTATGTATTGTGACAGAGGGTTCTTGTTAGCAGCTGCTGAAAGTAACTAATAAAGTAACTTAGTAATCTAACTTAGTTACTTTCCAAATCAAGTAATCAGTAACTTAACTAAGTTACTTTTCCCAAGGACTAATCAGTAACTTAACTAAGTTACTTTTTCAATGTAACTATGCCATCACTGTGGGCCACTCTGCTCAAAATGCCCGGGCCGATTTTTTTGTCCCAGTCCAGCCCTGACGACCAGAGTGAGTTTGTTGTAGTGAAACGTTGTTTTTAGTTGCTTAATTGCTACTTTTGTTGTTATTGAAGTTGTTATTGTTTTCTGAACACTCCCAGCCAAAAGAGGTTTTGATTGTTGATAAGTTGAAGACTTAAATGGATTTAACTATGCCAACATGCTGTTCATTTTGTTAAAGATCTCAATCTTTGAAGAGTCATTGTAGATCAATACTACTTAAGGTACTATAATCTACACTGACCTCCCAATCATTTAGGTAGGACCGATTCGATCGTTTCTATTCTAGATCTATTCATTTTGATGAGTCTCGCCATAGACTTCAAAATTTATAGGGAATACCAAATCTTGCGTCGTTCGTCTAAAAGACAACAGACATTTAGACCAAACTAGTTTTCATTTTTTTATTTTAGTTTAACCTAAACTAAATAATGAATGGAGGAATAGTTTGAATGAAGAGGCCTTCGTTACAGAAGCCCTCCACATTTCTATAGGTATAGATCCCTATTTCTGATTTTTACAGCATTGATCCACCCCTTAATTGGTAATTGTAGCTGATCTAATCCATGATAGCTTACATACCAGGTGCATATAGGTAAGGCTTAATGTAGAATCCCTATCATAAGCCCACCTAAAACCACATAATTGCATGACACATTGAACCAGGGTGGCACCGACTGGAAGCCATCCAGCCTGCAACCTTCGATGTGGGGACCTGCTGATCCAACGTTGGTCTTCAACCTTCATCCAAGGCCCGCCTCCTCTGCTTCAATCGAGGGATCCCCTCTACATGCTGATTAAAAACCATTCTTGCTGATGAAATCAATAACCCCCATCGTTGTGGATTTACCGTTGTGGATTATAAGACTTTGTTTTCCAAAGGATCACAGACTCAGTTTTCCATGGGTTAACAGACTATGTTTTCCAAAGGATTGAAAGCTTACCGCAATGGGATTACCTACGAACAGTATGGAATTTCCAAAAACATTATGGGAGTATAATTTTGAAATTTTCTTTTTTTTCCACTTGCTGGATTACATAGAGGTCAGAGACATTCGGTGGTATCCTTTCGTGTTGGAACTCATCTCCAAGGACAGGCGATGACTTCCAAAAAGGGGGACTGTAGTGATACAGGCCCTCTGTCTTGACCTTCAAGTACACCTCTCCACATCTCTCTGAAACTCTCAGTGTTACACCTTCTTGAAGCTCTCAAGGACACAAGTGGACACTTATTTTTGTTACAATTATTTTGAATTAATGGACACCAATTAATCAGATTGAACTTTCTCTTTAAAGCTCCACTGACATGTTCTTTTAACTTTTCAAAAAATGGCACAACATATATAAATATTAAGATAGACCTCTGACCGTTTTTGCTAAAATAATGTTCAATGAATGACATTTCCTCTCAAAATATTTTAAATTTAGCGCCGTTTTTTTAGACCATAAATCCGGATTTTCCGGTCACGTGTCAGCATTACCGTTCTGACGTCACGTCCGATACTGAACTCTGCTCAAACCGTACATTGAATGGACAAAAATATAAACGCATCCGTCGAATTTAGCCAATTAAAACTACATTTTAGCGATTTGGCTTCAGTTTGGGGAAAAAAAAGTTATTTTGAGTGATGCACAACGAACGCAAAGGTTTATATTCTCCGTTTTGCTTTTTTTTTTCAAGGGAGGTTTCACATTGAGCACCAGATGGCAGCAGAGCTATCGTGATAACTCTTACAGAAGCAACACGGAGAATATAAACCTTTGCGTTCGTTGTGCATCACTCAAAATAACTTTTTTTTCCCCAAACTGAAGCCAAATCGCTAAAATGTAGTTTTAATTGGCTAAATTCGACGGATGCGTTTATATTTTTGTCCATTCAATGTACGGTTTGAGCAGAGTTCAGTATCGGACGTGACGTCAGAACGGTAATGCTGACACGTGACCGGAAAATCCGGATTTATGGTCTAAAAAAACGGCGCTAAATTTAAAATATTTTGAGAGGAAATGTCATTCATTGAACATTATTTTAGCAAAAACGGTCAGAGGTCTATCTTAATATTTATATATGTTGTGCCATTTTTTGAAAAGTTAAAAGAACATGTCAGTGGAGCTTTAATGTGTGTTAATTCAGAATTGATCAACAGTATATTTTTGTCATTTAATGATGATTTTACTAAGCTGATATATTTTAAATATGCCAAAGTTAAGAGAACATCTCAGAATGATCTTGCTTTAAACTGTCTGCTCTATGCAGAATAAGTGTCTAAAGTTGACTGAACAATCCGTGCGTATTTGTTTGAAGTGTTTTTGGAACGAAGGAAAAGTTCCAGACATAATTTGCTTTCTGTCTCCCGTCCTTTCTAAAAACAATGAATCTGTTCTCAAAACAAACTACATGGCTTGTTCACATGCACCTGCATCTTCTGACGCATGTTTTCTATGTATTGTCTACCCTATCATCTGTCACTCAAACTCACTCACTTGCAAAGTCACACCCTCTCTAGGGGTACGACAACCAATCAGCAGGAAGTATGTGACTAAGTCACACCCCCTTCTTAAAGGGACACTTCCTGTTTATTCTTGGAGTGCAAAGGGAACCACTAACTCAACAACAGTGAGTTCTCTGGGAGAATGAAAGATGCATAGACGTCTTTCTCCAAGCTGTACGTCCGGCCATCAGCCAAAGGCCCACGTCTTCAGCGAGGCTTAAACAGCACGTCAGCTGTTAGCCATCTGAGGGTCACTGCTCCAAGCTGTGAACACTTTTCCTGGAAGTTATCTTGAAACCAAACCGGAGCTGATAACATTACTCTGGGAGGCCAAAGCAGACCTCACGAGACCGTGGCAGGATGAAATGTGTCGCCTGTAAAACGCAGCAAGGCAGGCGCGTCTGGCTTGACTAATTTACTGGAGTCGAGATAAGAAAATCTTCACAAAGGTAAACGTCATTTCATCACGGTACGGATGTCCAGCCGAAACCAAACAGAGGATGAACCACTCTGGTTACACATCTCAAGATAAGATTCAACCATTTCCTTTCAATCTTTAATCTTCCTCCTTAACTCCTTAACTCCTTATGTTTATTTCTAAATGTAAACTGTAAGTAATGTGCCAACAGAAAGGTTTCTAACTGTCTGTTTGTTTTAATTTGAATTCTTGTCAACGTAGTTATTAAATCAGAGCTAATATCGATACAAATGTTTATTGTAATTTTGTGATTATTTCAATAAAAGGTCTATTTTCTGGTAGACCAACATTTTTCCTAATTACAGTAAAAGCAATTTAATACCGGAAAAAGGATGAACTCGCAAACTGATGGTAGATTTGTGTAGATAAAATCTGCTCGGATCTTTCATCCAAACTATAGGTAAGTCAGTAAACTGACCTCGTAAGTGTTTAATTACGCAAACGGCCTATAGGTTTATTACAGGACTCTAACCCTCTCTACGCCTGCGGCAGTGACGGACTCCTCTACGCCTGCAGCTTAGACGGACTCCTCCTCGACGCCTGCGGCAGAGACCGACTCCTCCTCGACGCCTGCGGCAGAGACTGACTCCTCCTCGACGCCTACGGCGGAGACGACTCCTCCTCGACTCCTCGACGCCTGCGGCAGAGACCGACTCCTCCTCGACGCCTGCGACAGAGACCGACTCCTCCTCGACGCCTGCGGCAGAGACCGACTCCTCCTCGACGCCTGCGGCAGAGACGACTCCTCCTTGACGCCTGCGGCAGAGACCGACCCCTCCTTGACGCCTGCGGCAGAGACCGACTCCTCCTCGACGCCTGGTTCTTCTGACGAAGATTTCGCCAAAGTCTCTTTGACGCCTGACTCTGCGACGCCTGCGGCAGAAACCGACTCCTCCTCGATGCCTAGTTCTTCCGACGAAGATTTCGCCAAAGTCTCTTTGACGCCTGACTCTTCGAAGCCTGGTTCTTCTGTCGAAGATTTTGCCGAGGTCTCTTTGACGCCAGACTCTTTGACGCCTGGTTCTTCAGACGAAGATTTCGCCGAGGTTTCTTTGACGCCTGACTCTTCGACGCCTGGTTCTTCCGACAAAGACAGCAGGAGGTCTTCCAGAACCCGTAGCAGTAGGAGGTCTTCCATAACCCGTAGCAGCGGGCCTTCCAGAACCTGCAGCAGCGGGCTTTCCAGAACCTGAATCTCCAGGACTCTCAGTGTCTATAGAATCTCCTGTGTCCTTAGTGTCTGCAGCTCAAGCTTCTCGCCGCCGCAAAAGGAGAGGACGTCATGGGACTCTAACCCTCTCTACGCCTGCGGCAGTGACGGACTCCTCTACGCCTGCAGCTTAGACGGACTCCTCCTCGACGCCTGCGGCAGAGACCGACTCCTCCTCGACGCCTACGGCAGAGACCGACTCCTCCTCGACGCCTGCGGCAGAGACCGACTCCTCCTCAACGCCTGCGGCAGAGACCGACTCCTCCTCGACGCCTGCGGCAGAGACCGACTCCTCCTCGACGCCTGGTTCTTCCGACGAAGATTTCGCCAAAGTCTCTTTGACGCCTGACTCTTCGACGCCTGGTTCTTCTGACGAAGATTTTGCCGAGGTCTCTTTGACGCCAGACTCTTTGACGCCTGGTTCTTCAGACGAAGATTTCGCCGAGGTCTCTTTGACGCCTGACTCTTCGACGCCTGGTTCTTCCGACGAAGATTTTGCCGAGGTCTCTTTGACATCTGACTCTTCGCCGCCTGGTTCTTCCGACGTAGATTTCGCCTGAGTCTTTGCAACTCCTGTGGCCTCGCCTTCGACGTCTGCGACTCCTGTGGCCTCGCCTTCGACGTCTGCGGCTCCTGAGGTCTCGCCTTTGACGTCTATGGCTCCTGAGGTCTCGCCTTTGACATATGCGGCTCCTGAGGTCTCGCCTTCGACGTCTGCAGCTCCTGAGGTCTCACCTTCGAAGTCTGCAGCTCCCGAGGTCTCGCCTTCGACATCTGCGGCTCCTATGTTCTCGCCTTCGACATCTGCGGCTCCTGAGTTCTCGTCTGTGTCGTCTGCTATGGTACCTCCTCGATACCTCGTGTCGTCATCTACAGTCCCTCGGGCCTCCTTGGTACCAGCCTCGTCTTTGGCGTCCCTTCTGGGCTTTGTCCAAGTATCCTGTGCCGAGGGGCCCCAGGCGGGGTCCCTTCGAGTTTCCTGTGCCGTGGGCTCTCTGGCGGGAGTCCCTCCCATCTTCTGTTCCGGGTAGGCCCTGGAAGGTCCTTCCCATGCCATCTGCTGTCCGGATGTCTTCTTTCTGACCGTGGAAGACTCTGCTGACGTAGACTTCTCATCTTCTGCGGTTCCTAGGGTCTTGTTTTCTCCATCGGCTGCTCCCTTGGTCTTCGTGTTGTCAACCACAGCTCCCCTGGTCTTGATGTCCTCTGCTGTGGTCTCCAAGGCTCCTCGTGCTGGACGGCCTTCCGGACGTCCGCTTGGACTGGCTCCGTGTGATGGACGGCCTCCCGGTCGACCGCCTGACCTGGCTCTTGGTGATGGACGGCCTCCCGGTCGACTGCCTGACTTGGCTCATCGTGCTGGACGGTCTCCCGGCCGCTCCCTGACCTCTTGATTTTTATTTTTCCTTGTGTTTAGTCTTCTGTGTTTGGTTCCTAGGTCTCATCCTGTCGGTTTTTTGTTTGGTTTGTTCTTGCCCTCTGTCCTTGTGTTTTTCCCCGTCCTCCCACCCGTTCTGTTTCTTGTGTGTTTTGAGTCTTGTGGGACATCTGGTGCCGTCCCTTGAGGGGGGGGGTTGTGTTGGAGTCTGGCCCTTGGTTGTCTGTTGTGTTTCTGTGTTTTGTTTGTTTAGTCAGCTCTTTGTTTCCACTGAGAGGTTGGCTCCCTCTCCTGGACTTTCCTTGTGTTGTTTTTCTTTCAACCAGCCCTGTTCCATTTTAGTTAATTCAGGTTTAGTTTATTTCCCTGTCCTGCTCCAAATTAGTTAATTCCTGTTTAGTTTAATTCCCTGTTCGGCCCCAGTTTAAGTATTATTCATGTTACATGTTTTAGTTAGTTCCCCTGCCCTAGTCTGTGTTATTTATTACTTCCCCAAGTGTTCACTCTAGTCCTTCCTGGTGTTATGCTCCAATTAGTCTGATTATTTTGCACCTATGTCCCAAGCCCTGCCTGTGTGTATTTAAGTTCCTCTGTGAGTTCTGTCTGTCGGTTCGTCATCGTTTTGGGTTCCTTCTGGTCCTGTTCCTTGAGTCATGTAAGATTATGCTGCCATTGTCAGCCTTTTTTATTTCTACTATTAAAGTATTTATTTTTGTACTTTGCCTCCTGAGTCCTGTCTGCAAATGGGTTCTTTCCACGGTCCCTGAGTCAGGACCCTAACACTGAATTGTTAAAAAATATATATGAAGTAGCTTAATGTGTATTGTATTATACTTAGAAATTTTAGAAAGAATTATTCATTTTGTTCTGTTACTGAAAATTATTTTTGATTGAACTTAATTGGTGGAAAAAAGGGGCAAATATAATACGATTTTTTTCTTCTTTCCGCTACCTTTAATTTTTACATTTTGTATGTTATCGTTTATGGGATTGTTTTGTATTGTATTTTAAAAATGAACAAATTTCATGAATGAATATCCAGAGGAGGGACAGTGGGTATATTGGTGGAAGGATGTTAGAAATGCAGCTGCCAGGAAAAAGACAAAGAGAAAGGCCAAATAAGAGATATATGGATGCAGTTAGAGAGGACATGAAGGTAGTTGGAGTGAGGACAGAAGATGCAGAGGACAGAGTGAGGTGGAGGAGGATTACTCGCTGTGGCGACCCCTGAAGAGGGAAAAGCCGAAAGAAGAAGAGTGGCAGCGCTTAAATGGGGGTTACGCAGGGGGTCCATCCTGAGTCCCATCCTAAACTTTTTATACCTGCTGCCACTTGGTGCTATTTTCCGCAAACACAACATACCCTTTCACTTTTACGCTGATAACTGTCAAATTTACTTCCACCTCAGACACAATAGTACATGCTCTATTAAATCTCTGCTTGACTGCCTGGCTGACATCAGGGACTGGATGGCTCAAAAATTCTTAAAGCTGCTATATGTAATTTCTGGAACACTCTGGAACTTAGAAAAATTTTGAACAGAGACATGTTTCTGGTCCCTCCCCCTCAGAGCCATATATGGCTCTGCTCTCCCTTGCTCTCGCTGAACTTCAGCTCAGCTTCCTTAACTCCGCCTCCACTTCATGTCCTGTCGCAGCTGCTCCAAATTTCTGTGTTAATCTGCTAATAAAACGTTCTAAAAAATAGAATAAAAACATGGAGCGCTGGTCCAGCACACCAGAACACCATGAAATCTGCTAAGCCTCGTGCAGCCACGTTGAACCCGAGTTTAATTAGCTCGTGACAAATTCATTCATTTCCTAAATTCATTCATGGACTCAGCGGAGGAGGAAGCGATCACTTGATTTTTGGCAAAAAAACAAAAGAAAAGTCTTTGAACGAGAACCTGCGTGGGGCCGTGACGGGGGGGGCGTGGGTTAAGGCTGAGTAATGCCCCTTTTCCACCGGTCGGCTCGGGTCGGATGTTACATCATATGTGCGTCGCAGAGACCCCCTTTCATCCTTTTCCACCGGATATTCCGTGCTAAGCCGCGCGAGATTTCTTGAGATTTTCGGGCTGGTTTCAGAGGGGTACTGAGGCGAGCTCACCCGCTCTGGAAGGAGGGAGGAGGAGACTCGAGCAGTTTTCACGGAAGTGAGGGAAGCGATCACGGGAGGACTTTACATGAATAACACGGTAAAAACAATTATTATTTTTAAAATTTATAGCAAAGATGGGTCTTCAGCTGAACGTGTCCTTAATAAAATCACGTATTGCTCAAAACTGCAGGATTTTAAAAAGCAGGTTCGCCACGAGCAACACGCGGCGCGCGGGCGGCTTTATGTCTTTAAATGTAGCTCAATGAACAGATATAAAATATATTTCATAGCTGACTTTATAGTACGAGGGCTCCTGAGCTTAACCACGCTTTAATATTGTCACGTAGTGGTCAAATATGCTGCATTTAAAGTAGTTTCGCTTTGACTTCTTCCAAAACTGTGCTTGCACAACGAAAATAAATTATAAAAATTCGAATTTTATTTCAAATAACTCCAACAGGATACATTTAGTATATGAACATGTTGTGATCACACTAGATTTTTTTGAAAAATATCAGCTATGTGGTTTTTGATAGAATTGATAATATGTGATACAAAGTACAAGGGAGAAAATTAATGGAGGTAGCTTGACACATTTATGTCTATAAAACATTGAATTTTATTTCAAATAACTCCAACAGGATACATTTAGTATATGAACATGTTGTGATCACACTGTGTTGTTTAAAAAAAAAAAAACAGTTTCTGGACTAAATTAATCACATTTTTCTTTTACAGTCAACAGAAGAAAATCGCCAGAATTCAACAACCTGTGTCATCTTCTGGAGGAAGACGTGAGACACCAGATGGAAATTTGTTACTTCTGTTTGTCACTTCAAACTTTTCCTATTAAACGTTATATTTTCTTAAGTGGTGTCCTCGAACATTCAATTTCCTAAACTTATTTTATAATGTGAAGTGTGTATTGTGTTTAAATCCATACTGGAAGTTAAGAGAACTTTCCATTTGCATTTGACCTTTAAAGAATCATAAGATAAAGATTATTAGAATCTGCTCAACTGTTATTACGTTATAAATTATTTGGTTCTAGGATGAAGTCATACAAAAAAAGTCAAAAATTAAAAGTGGCCAAAGTCCTTTGGACAGTTTAAAGTTAAAGAATTCACAGACCATCCATCTACCATCTACCACCCAGCAGCAACTTTACCAGGGAAACTCTGGCAGTTTCAAAGATCACAGTGTGATGTTTTAAATCAACTTTATTTATAAAGCACATTTTAAAAACCACAGGGTCAACCAAAGTGCTGTACAATAACATAAAAGACAAGTTAATTAAAAACTATAAAAAGCATACAAAAATAAATACATATACCAGTCTTACTGCAGGTGTGTTAACATGCCATAAAAGATAAGATCACGTGTTAAAAGCCAAGGAATAAATGTGTGTTTTTAAATAAGATTTAAAAAGTTTTGAGGACTGTCAGCAGCAACTGCTCAGCTGATCTGAGATCGGGGAGGGCAGGAAGGTTGAAGCAGCTCAGATAAATATGGTTTTGCAACTTTATCAAGCACCTTGTGCATAACTAAATAATAAAATATGCTTTAATACATCTTTATTGTAAAAATACTAAATTGGAAAATACATGGGTTTAAAGAAGGCAACAAGGTAGGATTATGAATTGGGTTTAAAGATTACAGCTCATGAGGTACTCATTATAGCATGACATCTCTTTCACAACATTCTGTCAAAGCCTTTATTGTGTTCTTCTTCTAGTGGTGGCTAGTACTGTAGTAAATAGCTTGAGGGAACACTACTGCCACCATGTGGTAAGACGAGTAGGATTCTGGACCCCGCCCACAGAAGGGGTACAAAAAAGCTGTGGAAACAGAACATAGATGTGACCCGACCCGAACTGAGCCGACCTGAGCCGATCCAACCCGAGCCGAGCCGAGCGGTGGAAAAGAGGCATTAGACTCGCGCTTTGGTCCGCAGGCTGGAGCGCGCGCTGCGCGTGCACTGTGCCGTGCGGCGAAATGCGTTTACAGTGTCGCCTCTGTGTTTATAGTTGTCCCACGGCGGCGCATGGCAAAGTGCTGTTCTTTTACGGACCAGCAGGAGGCAGTACCCTCTAAAACCTGTGCATATGTTGCAAGAAAGGTGTAGAAGAAGAAATCTACCGTAGAAGAAGAACTGTTTGACGTCACACAACAAAAACAAATAGCTTTCCGCTCGCGTGCTGAACTGTTGTCTTTATTTGCGGTTTTAATGCATGGAGTCAGCGGAGGAGAAAGCGATCACGTGACTTTTGGCGAAAAAACAAAAGAAAAGTCCGACTCCAGATCAGGAACGAAGGAGAATTTAATACATTTTGTGTCACAAAACATTCCTCCATGCGTCGCGACTCCGTCTCCACGACCACAGCGGCGCAAACAGCTGCAGGCTCCGGCGTGAAGAGGGTGAAGGCTGTCGGGTGTGGACCTGTCAATCAAATCGTAGCGCCCACCGCGCGCGCATAGGCTTGCGGAGTTTCAAAAATTCAGAGGTGCACGACACGCGCTAATCCCACGTGCGGGGCCAACGCGCAGGGGCGGGGACTGTGAAATTGCGTCACTTTTGGAGCGCGCACCCTCGCGCGCTACGCGACGCGTCAAGTATGAATCTAGCTTGTTTAGGAGCGTGAGAAGTGAGAAGCTCTGTTTTTATTGGCTGGTTAAAAACTTTTTTTATTGGCTGGTTAACGGCGGGTCACTGTGGGTTTTTTGAAATGCTTTTAGAGAAGCAAGGGGACTATAGTATATTTTCTGTGTGGCTGCCCCCCGCCTATGGAACTCCCTCCCTTACTACCTGAGAGCTCCACAGTCACTGGTTGACTTTAAAAACGGCTTAAATACTTTTCTTTTTAAGCAAGCCTATTCTGCCTCCACATGATTTTATCTTTGATCTTGGTTGATATTATTATTGATTTTACTTGATTTTATCACTTGTTTTATTTATTTATTTATTTTTTAAGCAGGCCTATTCTGCCTCCACATGATTCTGTCTTTAATCTTAGTTGATATCATTATTGATTTTACTTGATTTTATCACTTGTTTTATTGTTGTAGCACTTTGAGATTTTTATTAATGAAAAGTGCGGTATAAATTGAATTTATTATTATTATTATTATTATCATTATTTTTATTATAGTTTTTTCAGAGATTACTTGTCTAACATCAGTCTGTCAGGAGATAGTGACAGAGTGAATATGTTTAAAAATATTGTACATATATCAGCTTTATGTTTCAATGAAAAGAAGTCTGAAGCCATGTTCTTCCCTCCCAACAATGCAAACACGAACCACTGCATCGACCTTTCTTTTCTAGCCCTGTCAAAAAAACAAAGAGTCACAAATCTGGGAGTGATAATGGACCCTTCCATGAAACTCAACAGTCATGTAAACATGATCGTTAAATTCTGCTTTTTCCAGCTGAGGCAACTGTCTAAAGCTGAAGCCCATATTGTCCAAAAATAACCTGGAGACAGTAGTACATGTATTTATTACATCTAGGCTTGATTACTGCAATTCACTCCTGTTTGGTATCAGTCAGACCATCATTGCACAACTACAACTAGTCCAGAACGCAGCTGCCCGATTTTTTACCAGTACAGGCAAAAGAGAGCACATTACACCAGTCTTGGCCTCCCTGCACTGTAACAAACTCCAAAATGGCTGGACCAAAATCACCACAACAGTTAAACAGTTTAAACAACTTTTATTTATATTCAGGCTGGTTCTGGTGTCGAGAGGGAACCCACGGGCTGGAAAGAGTCTGCAGAATGGAGGAGAACGGTTAGTGGTCAGGCTGATGGAAACAGGAAACTTAACAGTCAATGAGTGGAAGCTACTAACCGTCTCACAGATGGATGGGGTTGTCAAGGGGTAGAGACACTCCAGCTGAGCAGGTCTGCTGCGGGAGGGGCTGATGCCGGTGAGGGAGAACAGCCAGTCGCAGTGAAGGGTCCGTGACGTAATCCAAAAAGGAAAAGCAGATAATCCAACAGGGGCAGGCGATGAGACAACGTGAAGCAATCCAGGGTCAATAACATAAATCCAGCAAGCGTCAATCCAAGAGGGAGAAGGCGAGTGGCAGAAAGTCAGGCAGGCGAGACGTCAGATAACTGAAAGTTATGCACCATAACTCATGTTCCCTGAAGGAAGGGAACGAGGTGCAACATACTTGCTATGGGAATTGCACCCCCGCGCTATTACCTGAAGGAATATACTCACGCCTTTACAGCTAGGGGCGTCACCGCCGCGCCAGAGGCCCCGCCATCTGGGTACTTATGCGGCCTGCGCCCCTCCATCTTTCTCCAAAATTGCACTTCACCGAGCTTTCAGCATTGAAAAGGGCCAGCTATTTTGCACCTCGTTCCCTTCCTTCAGGGAACATGAGTTATGGTGCATAACTTTCAGTTCCCTTTCAGTTGGTCTCTCGGTGCAACATACTTGCTATGGGAACGTAATCCATTCACACCCTTGAAATGCTCAGCAAAGTACAAGTGAGAACATCCATCCTAAAGGACAGGCATCCCTCAGCTACCGTCTGCAGGGAATGCAGAAGGCACATGCTAAGAGGAAAAAATGCCAAATGCAAGAAACACCAACATGATGTTTCCACTAGGCATATATATGTATACACCAACTAGAGACAGCTTAAGCGTGCTCCATCAGTGTGAAAGCTTAAAGTCCAACACCCACCATGTTTTCAAATTACATCGCCATTAATATTTATTAGTTTATTTAAAAATAATACAGGAGCGTTTATTTATATTGTAAAGAAATAACGCTAAATGTGTTATTTCATGATTTATAGCAGATTTTAGCAGAAGCTCCAGGAAAAATCTGCTCCTCTCCATATATGGGCATTCACATGGGCATTCACGTCACTAAAGTGACGCCTTGGAGTTACAGGCGGAGTTATAATAAGCATTCATCAACTTCCATGACCGCTGCTCTGAGCGAGGAAAAGAAAAAGCGAAGCATTTTTAAATATTCCCTAAAGCTGCCTGTTGATTAATCCTGCTGTCGCTCACTCATGTCTATCATATTCTGAGCGAGCATCCACGTAGACATACTAGTTTAATTCGCTTGATCGCGACAAATTCATTCATTTCCGCATCGGCTTTTTATTCTCTCCCCCCGTGACCAGACAGGTCGGGAGTACAGAAAGGCAACCGCGCAACGGAGCTCTACGAGCATGCTCCCCCGTGCTCCCCCGTGCTCCCCGCAACAAGGCTGGGACGGAACAGAGCCCTGACACGCATTCGGAACTTCAAAGGTGACCAGCGGAACGAGGAGCCAGAGACGCGCGCGGCTCGCTCCTCTGGGCAGGATGAATGAGAGCAGCAACGGTCCGCAGCGGTGTTATAAAATAAATAATAAATAAAATCAGAGCGCTGGTCCATATGTACACACAAATGCACCAGGAAATATGCAGTTTTAACTCCCACTCTCTCTCATAAACCTCCATGGAAACTCACTCCTGCCTTCTGCCTTCTGGGTGGAGATGTAACAAAAGTCACATGACACTTCGGCACTCTTCGGCCAGGTTTCCGGATTCATTCGGGAGTGGGTTGGTTTTTTTTGTTTTGTTTTTTTAACCCTCGCCTGGCCCAAATGCAAAAATGAAAATAGACATCATATTAAATTACAGTAATTGTCCTATATGGTGAATTGTTACTGTCATGGTGGGTGTTGTCCTTTAACCTCCCCTTTTTCTCAATGGAACATCCTGAGAAAACAGGAGGAAAAACTGTACCCACCATGTCACAAGAAATTGGGTGCCGATGTAGAGGTAGAAACCCAAGCCAAGCACAGGGTAACCTCACAAGTCCTTTTACTTTTGTTCTTTGATTTAGGACAAAGCAACCAAAGCCTTAGGCTCTCAGCCAGATCCCTTCAGAGGCCAGGCTGAAAGTTACCACAACTCTGGACTCAACGTGGGTGTAGAAGCTGCCCATGCGCCTGAGTTAGTAGGTCCCTGTGAGAAGGGAATTGCCATGGTATCCCAGATAGCATTGAAATCATCTCTGGGAACCACGTCTTCTGTGGCCACCTTGTGGCTATGAGGATTAAGGAGAGAGCCCTCTGACGTACCCGTTCCAATGTTGCCCCGATCAGAGCGACAGGTGGAAAGGCATAGTCGAGCACCCCTGCAGGCCAATCATGTGCCAGAGCATCCATACCCAATGAAGCGTCTGCTTCCCTCAAGGAAAAGTAGAGGTCACAGTGTGAGCTAGCTCTGCAGGCAAACAGGTCCACAGAGGCTTCCCCAAATCGTGACCAGACCTGCTCCACAATTCGTGGATTCAGGCTCCATTCTGATGCCAAAAGGGGTCCTCTTGACAGGGCATCCGCCCCATAATTTAGTTCACCAGGGACATGAGTCGCCCTAAGTGACAAGATTCTTGGAGCACACCATGTGAGCATCCTATGTACCAATCCTAGGAGGGCCTGAGACCTCGTCCCTCCCTCTCTGTTGATGAAGGACACTATGGTTCTGTTATCTGATTTCACCAGGATGTGTTGTCCAGCAATCAGACCTTTATTGAAGAAATATTTTAGAGACAGGAATACGGCCAACAATTCCAGGAAGTTGATATGCAATCTTGCTTCCTGTTCATTCCAAAGGCCGCGGGAGTTGTGATTTCTACAGATCGCCCTCCCATCCAGTTTTTTGAAGCGTCCGTCGTGATGACCACACGAGCTGACACCTTTCCCAATGAGACCCCTTCCGTGAAAACGGACAAGTCTCTCCCTAGGATTCCAGGGCCTCCAGGCACTATGGGTCTATCCTAACCTTCTCTGCCTGATTAGGCAAGTCAGGTTGTATTCGTTGGTTTAGCCATACTTGTATGGGCCGCATTTTCAGTAATGCGTGTGGCACACAGGGAATGGCTGCCACCAAGAGGCATTGGCAGGTTTTCACAGGGACCCATTGGTCCAGTTTAAATTTTTCCAGACAACGGCGAATGGAGGAAACTTGTTCCTTCGAGAGCCATGCTCTGTACTGAACGGTGTTGATTTGTACTCCCAAAAATACGGTAACCCGCGATAGAGTCAAATCGCTTTTTTTTAGGTTTATGACAAACCCAAGAGACTCCAGGTGAAAAATCACCCTATAGGAGTGTGACTGAGCCTGCTTTCTACTTTCTGCTAGAATCAGTAGGTCATCCAGGTAATTCATGACCCTGAGTCTTTGATTCCTAAGAGGGGTCAGGGCTGTATCCAAACATTTGGTAAATGTGCGCGGAGTTGTCTTTAAACCAGGGGTCACCAACCTTTTCCAAACTGAGAGCTACTCCGTGGGTACGGAGTCATACAAAGGACACCATTTTTATAAACTCTTCAGAAATAACGAAACAATTGTATAATAAACATATTTTTATGAACATATTTTTAAAATAGACATTTTAAAATATATATAAATATTAAAAAGAATAACAACTTAATAAAATGAAATTTTAAATGCAGCTTAGTAGTGATTTGTGCTATTTTTAAAACAGGTCCGAGGGCACCTCAAATCGTCCTTGGGGGCACCCGGGTGCCCGCGGGCACCACATTGGTGACCCCTGCTTTAAACCAAAAGGTAAAGGTTTGAATTCATTTGTGTTACCCTCGAAGGCAAAGCAGAGGAGCTTCCTGTTTCCTCCATACACCTATATGGAAATAGGCATCCTTTAAATCCACTGTACACGCGTAGTCTCCAGGTCTTCCAGACTGGAGAACTTGCCGTATTGTAAGCATCTTGAACTTAAATGTTTTAATCCTCTTGTTGAGGGTCCTGAGGTCCAGAATTGGCCTTAGGGAATGATCTTTTTTGGGCACCAGGAAGTATTTACTGTAGTGGCCAGAGCGTAGCTTGCGTCCTAGGACCAGGCTAATCACTCCCTTTTGCAGCATTGTTGAGACTTCCTCCCTCAGTACGTGTGCACGTTTAGGGTTAATTTTAGATTGCAGCACCCCTGTGAAGCGGGACGTCTCTTTGAGAACTGCAACTTGAGTCCATGACGTATCGTTGTCATGACCCACTCATTTGGTAAACACGCGTTCCAGGCCTACACATGCGCGCTGAGCCTGGAGGGCATGTTGAATTGCTGCTCCTCGTGTTTTAGCGCTGGAGGGGTGACCTTTGACCCCTCTTGCACTCCTCTGAGCAGGTTGGTCGGCCCAACAGAAGATATCGCGAGATCCGGCCATCCTTGGCAGAGCTCATGTATCTTGCTGTGGTTCATAGTTTGACCATATGGTTTGTTTATAAAAATGGGACTCGAGTCAAGAACCAGGGCAGTCTGTGCTTTGATGCTTTTATTTTTGTACATGTCTGAAACAGTGTTTGTTTTGTTTACACATGCAAAGTTCG
The DNA here is from genome assembly GCA_038048925.1 of Garcialebias charrua. Lineage (NCBI taxonomy): Eukaryota > Metazoa > Chordata > Actinopteri > Cyprinodontiformes > Rivulidae > Garcialebias > Garcialebias charrua. Next base: position 20,984 of record JBBPBX010024600.1, read on the forward strand.
AGTCATGTTTGGTGCGCGCACACATGTCAGTCATTCCTCGTAGTCTTTTACAAGGGGAGACTGGACTCAAGGAGTCAGGTTCCCGTACCACGTGGGCGGGCAAACCTGTAAAATCATCAGATTGTCCTGTTACATCAAGTTTGAGTCTGTTTTCCACATTGGGTCACTGAAGAGGTCCTTGGGCGGTATTGGAAGGCTTCGCCGCCACCAGCGGTTCTTTTCCATGGTGCGCCACACGTGTCTTCCTTTGGGGGTGCAAAGCTTTTCCTTGGCAACCCCTCGCGGAGGGCTTCCGTCTGTATGCGTCTTTGTTCCAGCCTGGCCTGGACGCGTTCCAATGCTCCTCCAAGCGGGGGCGACCGTGGCACAGTGGTAATGGCAGTCGACCCCCGATCGGAAGGTTGCAGGTTCGAATCCCGCGTCCGCCCACCATGTGTCGTTGTGTCCCTGGGCAAGACACTTAACCCCTAGTTGCTTCCGGTAGGTCTAGATGGCGCCTTGCAAGGCAGGCTTCCACTACTGGTGTATGAATGTCTGAATGAATGGGTGGATGGCTGGTAATGTAAAGTGCTTTGGGGCTCCTCACAGGGGGTTGGAAAGCGCTATATAAATAAGCTTCATTTACCATTTACAATTTACCCGAAGAGTCCCATCGGTAGTAGTTGTAGTTGTAGTACAAATGACTGAATTATACTCACTTTTTTTATTAAGGTTGATCTTTAGGGTTGATTACATAAATCAATCTGTTGTAGATGTACAACACAATAGATACAGATAACACAAGCACACTTGCACAGGCCAAAACATTATCACCTCCTCACTTCCAGTGGCGACCATGGCAAGGAATTTTATTTTATTGTTTTCATTCAACCTTTATTTAAACAGATAAATCACATTGAGTCTCAAAGACTCATTTACAAGTGAGATCTGCTGGACAGACAAAAGTGATGAAAAATAACACATAGGGTTTGGAGACAAAAAAATTCCTAACACATTTCTGACCTGTGAAGGTCAAACATGTGGTAATGAAAAAAATCTCGCACACAAGCACATAATGACACCGACATTACGCAGAAGGGGGAGGAGAGAGGAGTCTCAAAGGCAGGTACTTGGGGGGGGGGGCTGCCGGCCACTGCCAGAAAACGAAGCCAAAGTTCTGAACCGATGACAAATGTTTTTTCAGCTGGGCTCCACTGACGTCCATGGAGTAGCAGATTTGGGAGGATGAGAGCGTCAAGTTTACAAAACATCCCAGGCGTTTTGAGATAAGACAGCCTATCAAGGCCAGTCGGGGAGCCGAATGTCATATAAACATGATTATTTTTGGAGACAGGCAGAACTTTAATGACATCCCTTCAGTCTGTGTCGGTCCACTCGCTTCAGAAATGTCCAAATTAAAAATGACCGTACCAATGGAACCTGTCTCAGAAAATCCCCAAGATGTAATCCATTCAGCCAAAAGTCTGGTTTCTCGAGACATGAACCAAGCATCATGTAAGGCAGGCAGCCTGACCAGGTCCAGATTAGCTGCCGTATTCCTTTTGTGTTGATAGACCAGGAACCAGCCGAATCCAAAAAGCAGGAACCAGTTATCATAAATCCAATTAAATATGCATCCTTAAGATCCACAGATGACAGCAGAGATAGACACATCATCAAGTCTTCAAGTCGATGAGATATCCAACTGTGTGCATGCCAACAGGGCAAATCGGCTCGCCTACAGCCTGTCTTCTTATTGAAGAAATGTTTTCAGTTGTGTTGAGGGACCAACTGACCAAATTGAAGTCCATAGTTATGATTCGGAAGATTTTGTAGAAGAGAGGCTCTCAGACAGTTTCACAGACAAGACAAAGCAAAAGCAAAGCGGAGACCGAGAGGAGACGTCTGCCCTTGAGGGAGAGCAAGGGCATAAAGCTTAACCTTAGTCTAAATAAATGGTAAATGGACTGTACTTACATTATAGTATAACACCTTTCTATCTAATCAAGATACTCAAAGCTCTTTACAACACAATATGTGCCCTCATTTACCTCCACACACATTCACACAGCATTCTACTTCAGCTCTACAAAGATAATCAAACAAATTATTATATAGAAACTAATCAGTGCTTTTAGATCACATTCATACACCGATGGGACACACATCGAAGGCAATGAAGGTCTTGCCCAGGGACACTTCAACAAGTGACTGCTGGTGGAATTTAACCCACAACTCTCCTACTGAAGGATGACTTCTCTAACCACTCAGTCACAGCTACCCCATAATACAGTTACGGTACATGCATTTTTACTCAGAAAAGGACATGCTTTAGTCTATGCATGTTCCCTGTTTATCACAAAGCTCAGTAAAGCTGATGACTTCATTTTACAACTGTGACAATGGAAACATCAATGCTCAGATCTTCACCTCAAAACTGTGGTTAACAGAGGCCTGTGTCATACAAAGAAAGGTTGAACTTACAAAATGTACCACGTACAACGGTTTCAGAGCAAAGTTAGCAAAAGTTAAGACGCTCTGGTTTGCATGTAGGGGGACATCAATCTCTGAAACAGCACAAAGGATTTTATTTTTTTGTTTTTGTGTCTCGCATGTTGTACTTGTCCCATCGTGCAGCTTACTGAAATGTTTTTTGTTTTTTAATCTGTAGATAAACTCAGCCAAATCTGAAATGTTTTAAAATTATGGTTGGGGTCACTGAGAGTATCAATGCAACATCAACAGACTTCCTGTTTGCTGTGTACCTGACTGTGTCTGCCTGAGTCAAATCGAAAGTTGTGGGTATCAGGTCACAAATTCTCACAAAATTCACATAAAGGTTGTCATGTAAAGCCATGTAAAACTCATCAACAAGCAATTTAATCACTGAGGACAGATGTTAAATAGAGAAACTGCATGTTCTATGAAAATGCAATGTAAATACAGAGTGCTGAAAAACAGTCGCAATTTTCAGAAGACTGAAACATATTAAAAACAATACGGCAGAGCAAAAGAAAAAAACACTAGAAAACAGTATATAAAATGTTTAAAAAGCATAACACTGATTAAAAATCCAAAAGTTAAAAAAATTCTACAGTAAAAATATCTATACAGTAGCTATGTGTAGCAAAAGGCCAGCTGGAAGCTAAAAGTAGCAAATCTTAGTCAGAAACTAAAAGGACAGCTAAAAATGTAAAAAGGACAACCAAGATAGTAAAAATTGTAGTTATAAGCTGAAGACGCAATTAGCGAAAAGTAATATTTTACCCACTTCTTCCTTTTCCAGTCACTGGGGTCACTGGCGCCCATATCCAGCAGTCACTGTGTGAGAGGCAGTGTACACCTCGGGCAGGTCTCCAATCCAAAACAGGGATACATCAGTGACGTGCAGTCTGGGGAGGCAGTGCCTCACCTGTATCATGACAAGTAAAATACTAACAATAAGAGAAAATACTTTTGATCACTTTAATGTTCTATGAAACTGTTTTACAAAACAGTTTTCTGAATTATTTCAACACTTCAATGGTCAAAATCATGGAATTTACACATTGCCGGTTCAAACACATGCAAGAAATGCACTGGGTGAGGCAGAGTAGTGTGACAATACACAGGGTGAGGCACTGACAGGGGGCAGTGCTGCCCCATAGGGACAATGAAACAATGCTGTGCATTCTATTACGCAGAGGGGCGTGGCTGGAAGATCATATCTCAACACTAAATAATTTTAAGTTCATAATTTTTCCAAACTCATTCGTCTTAAAATAAATGTAAGATCATACATGTTTTATTTGTTTAAAAAAGAGGAGTATATGGAGTTGATTAAAGCATAATTAGATGCCTTTAAAAAAGGCTAAATTGAAATATAAGCTTCTATTTTGGGTTCATATGTGAGCATCCGATTCCAGACGAGTCATTCATTCAACCTTTATTTAAACAGATAAGTCACATTGAGCCTCGAAGACTCATTTACAAGTGAGATCTGTTGGACAGACAATAAATGTGGTGAAAAATGACACATAGGGTTTGGAGACAAAAACAGTTCCTAACACATTTTTGACCTCTGTTTGAAGGTCAAAAATGTGGTAATGAAAAAAAGTTCTTGCACACAAGCACATAATGACGCCGACATTACACAGGTGGGGGGGGACTCAAAGGCGGGTACTCATGGGGGGGCTGCCGAGGATGGCCAGAGGCGAATCCAGAGTCCTGAAATGATGACAGAATGTTTATTCAGCTGGGCTCCTCTGAAAAGTCTGTGGAATTCCTCAGAAGAAGGTTTGGGAGAGTGAGAGTGTCAGGTTTACAAAATTTCTGCAGGTGTGTTGAGATAAGACGGCTGTCAAGGCCAGTCAGTGAGCCAAATTTCAGATAAACATGATTGTTTTGGGGACAGGCAGAACTTTAGTGACATCTACCTTCAGTCTGTGTCAGTCTGTGTCAGTCCACTCGCTTCCGAAATGTCCAATTAAAAATGACCAAACAAGTCTTTTAAAAAGTGTTTACGTCACAAAAAGCCTAATGTCATGGTAGCTATTATCACACTCAGATTATTTTTAACCCCAGAATAGGCAAAAAGGCAAAGCGAGTCCAACACACAGATAAAAAAGTCCAAGTACAGTATAATTTACTCTCAGAGGAGTGCCTTTTACACAGGAGGATCATTTGAAAGGAAGAGTGCCATAAAGTATACAGATCTGTTGAAAACAAGAGGACTTCATTGATAACATTTCTTGTCGATCTTGAAGCGGAGAACAACTTTGAGAGGAGGGTGAATATCCCAGGGGAGCGGTGATACAGGTGGTTTGTAAAAGAGAGGCAAGACAGAAACCAGGAGAATGTATCTAATGTCAAGGGGTATAGTTTGTTGGCCACAGTGATTCTGGAGTCTAAAGGCCGGCGCAGAGCTCCGCGCTTGAGCGAGCGCGGCGCCCCGCTGTGTGAGCGCCGTGAGGTCGCCGCTGCACAAGCCCTTTGAACGTTCACGCGAGCGCGCCAAGCTCCAATTTTACGAGCGCCTACGCGAAGCGCGGTGTCTGACCAATCAGCGACCTCAGTTCAGTCCCCCTCCGCGTGCAGCTGCTCACAGAGACGTGAGAAGAAAGCAGAGCTCTGTTGGAGCCACACGCTGTGCTCTGCTGTGAACCCCCCACGCGCAGCGCGCGCGCGTGGCGCGGGGCTCGGTCCAGCGCGGAGCTCTGCGCCAGCCTTTAGGAGGTAAGTGGCTCCAGGTAGGGATGTTCACAAGAAGCAATCACAAGGAGACTCAAAATAGGGTGAGTCTGCATAAGGAGTAAAACCCAAATATGTCTGGCCTCGAAAAAAAACAACCACAAGGAATAAAACACAGGTTAGTAACTCAAGGAAACCCAATCACCTGCAACAGGGCTGATCAAAGGTTCACAGAGGCTTTGAAGATCCAGCATCGAACTGTGGTCCCACAGGCACTCAAGAACAGCAGTCCTCATCAGAACTGGATCAGGAGCAGGAGTGAGAGATCAGCTCTGCCCTGCCAAAAAACAAAATCTCCACACCTATTTCCTTAAAGAGCAGACATTTTTGATGGGTGAAAGTAAAAACAAAAAAGCAAAACAGTCACATTGCAAATAAATAAACAAATAAATATTAAAAAACAGAAAATATTTACAACATATCAAGACTCTATCTATTCCTATTTTGCTTTAACAAAAAAGAGCATTCATAATGCTGACATGGTAAACGTTCAAGTTGAAAGTTACATATGAATTTGTAGTCATTACTTTGATACAACAAATGGGATCCATACAACTCTTGCTGATGAACTTGCAGCCAAGAAAATACACAGTATCTTTTGAGTTGAGCTTACGTGCATCTGTTTTGATGTAGATTTCCTTTTTATTTTATTTTTTATTTTTTGTATCCTCTTCTTAGAGCAAAGTGCTTGAATGTTCACTGAGGGACCTGTTTAGTTGATTTGATGGCTTGTGATGAAAAGTGTTAGGCAGAAATAAAACAACAAAAAATACTGTTAAATATTGGGTCATTTTAAATGAATGTAGCTATCATTTTATTCTTTACTAAAAAATGTTTGTTGTAAATTTACATTACATTGTCTTTGGGGTGAGCAAGTATTTTTTTATCTATATATGAATAATTTTACAATTTTGAGAATCAAGGTCAGTTTAAATTGGTTTCAATGAATATTAATCAATACTAGTTCGCAGCTTGAATTTATGTACAAAAGGCCATAAAAACAATTTTGAAAACAAAATAATAATAATTAAAAAAACAAGAACTCATAAGGGAACAAAATGGAACCATTAAAGTACAGTATATATACATATGAACTATGAACTATAATATGAAAGATATAAATAAAATAATAAAACAAAATAAAAATAACTACTGTACATTCAAGCTGTATCCTTTAGGCCAAGATAAATAGGATACATGCATCATAAACATTGTGAATGCAAACAATCACAATAGTAAATATACATTATCTATTCCATATTAATGTATTCAATTCAATTCAGTTTATTAATAGCACCAAATCACAACAAAGTTATCTCAGGGCACTGAACAGGAGCATTCAGCACGGTGGCACAACTGGTAGAGCTGCTGCCTCTCAGCGAGAAGGTTGCCGGTTCAAATCCCGGTCCGGGGCCTTTCTGGGTGGAGTTTGCATGTTACCATACCATACCATACCATTTTATTTATAAAGCACTTTAAACAGGAACAGGTCCACACAAAGTGCTGTACAAACAAACACGCAACATGCAACACAGACAATGAAGTACAGCACGAAAAACATAAAAACATTGCAGATCATAAATAAAACGATCCAATACAAATCAGCTGGCATTGAAAGCGATGGAGTAGTAGTGAGTTTTTAACCGGGATTTGAAAACCGAGAGGGAGGGGGCCTGTTTGATGAGCAGTGGTAACTCATTCCAGAGTCTTGGGCCTGCTACAGAGAATGCCCTGTTCTCCCCGTGCATGCGTGGGTTTCCTCCGGGTACTCCGGTTTCCTCCCACAGACCAAAAAACATGCTTGTTAGGCTGATTGGTGACTCTAAATTGACCCTAGGTGTGAGTGTGAGAGTGGATGGTTGTTTGGTGTGAGTGAGACAGGTCCCTCTTGTAAATGAGTCCCCGTGACTCAACGAGGCTAGCCTGTATAAATAAAGGTTGAATGAATGAATTCACTTACATAGAAAAGCCAATAGTAAAAGGTCTCTATCTAAGGAAGCCAGCAGACAAGTTGAATCTTGGCTTCGTTGCTGTCTCCCATCCTAAGCAAGCACAATGTCAACAGTGGAAAGGAAAAACTCCCTTTTGAAAGGAAGAAACCTCCAGCAGAACCAGGCTCAGGACAAGAGGCCATCTTCTTTGACCAGCTGGGTTTGAGAGGACAACAAGGAGAGACAAACGAACACAGAATGGTTGGTCCAGATATAGGTGCAGGTGTACCTGAAAGACAAAAACACGTTAAGGATAGAAAAAATAATAACAAATAAAAAACAGGTTGAGCAGAGTAAGTAAAAACAGTAGCAGAGAGAAAAAGTGTGGTCAGTTTGTCCTCCAGCAGTCTAAGTCTATAGCAGCACAACTAAGGGACAGCTCAGGAAACCCAAGCCGACCCTAACTATAGGATTTACCACAAAGTCAAAGTCAACTTTATTGTCAAAACTGCAATATGTACAGGACATACACAGGATTGAAATTGCATTTCTCTCTGTCCCTCAGTGCAACAGTAAACATTTAAACACTAAAACACTAAAACATTTAATAAACATAAGCATAAAATGAAATAATAAAAGTGTAATACTGTCCTGAGTTTTTGCATAGTAGTTTTTGCATAGTAGTAGTATGAAAGTATGAAAAGTTACACCAACACTAAAACACTAAACATTTAATAAACATAAGCATAAAATGAAATAACAAAAGTGTAATACTGTCCTGAGTTTTTTGCATAGTAGTATAAAAGTGTAAAAAGTATATCTATAAAATAAAATGAAAGTTCTGGCATTGACATTTGTAATAGAGTGACAAAGCAGCATATGAAGTTTATGTACACAGTATATGTATGAGGTAGTTGATATTGGTATAGAGGTAAAGTGGCATATGCAATAAGGCTAGTAAAAAAATATATATCAGCAGTAGTGTAGATATAAAAAGTAATGTAAATGTAAACAGTAGTAATAAATGTAAACAGTGGTAATGAATGTAAACAGTAGTAACAAATGTAAACAGTGAACGTAAACAGTAGTATGACTATAGGCAGTAACGTAATACAAACATTAGTGCAAATATAAGAAGTAGTGCAAACTGAATAAGCACATGACCGAGAGTTGAGTGAATAACCCGTTTTGATGACACAGAGTCCAGTGTTAAAATCTTTGTGTTGTGTGGTAATGTGTGAAAGTTTTTAGTGTTAAGGCAGTACAAGTGGGAGGGAGGCCAGAGCAGGTAGAGAGTTAAGCATCCTGACTGCCTGATGAACAGAGCTGTCATTTAGTCTGCTGGTTCGAGCCTGGAGACTCCTCAGTCTCCTCCCTGAAGGCAACAGGCTGAAGCAGCTGTGTAGTGGGTGTGTGGGATCACCTGCCATGCAGAGGGCTTTCCGAGTGAGGCGGTTGCTGTGTAAGTCCTGTAGTGAGGGGAAGGAGGTGCCGACAATCTTCTCAGCTGCTCTCACGATGCGTTGGAGGCTCTTGCGGCAGGATGCAGTACATGCACCAAACCACACCGTGATCAGCTGGTCAGGACACTTTCTATGGCACCCCTGTAGAAGGTGCACATGATGGGGGTTGGAGCTCCAGCCCTTTTCAGCTTGCGGAGAAAGTAGAGGCGCTGGTGAGCCTTCTTGGCCAGTGATGCAGTGTTCCTGCTCCAGGACAGGTCCTCTGAGACGTGCACTCCCAGGAACTTGGTGCTGTCCACTCTCTCCACTGTGGTGCTGTTGATGGTCAGAGGGGCATGTTGGGCATCCCTCTTCCTGAAGTCCACAACAATCTCCTTTGTCTTCTCCACGTTGAGAGTGAGATTGTTGTGTCCGCACCACAAGGCCAGGCGGCTCACCTCGTTCCTGTAGTCCGTCTCATCGTTGTTGCTGATGAGACCCACCACTGTTGTGTCGTCCGCAAACTTGATGAAGTGGTTGGAGCTGTATGATGGTGTGCAGTCGTGTGTTAGCAGGGTGAATAGAAGGGGGCTCAGCACACATCCTTGTGGGGCTCCTGTATTCAATGTGATGGTGCTGGATGTGTTATTCCCGACCCGTACTGCCTGTGGTCTCCCGGTCAGGAAGTCTAGCAGCCAGTTACACATTGAGGTGTTCAGCCCCAGACTGTCCAGTTTAAGGATGAGCTGTTGGGGGATGATGGTGTTGAATGCCGAGCTGAAGTCGATGAACAGCATTCTGACATAGGAGTCTTTCGTGTCCAGATGTGTGAGAGCTGTGTGGAGGGCAGAGGAGATGGCATCGTCGGTTGAGCGATTAGGCCGATATGCAAATTGGAAGGGATCCAGGGAGGCAGGGAGGACAGATGTGATGCTTTTCATGACTAGCCGTTCGAAGCACTTCATCAGGATGGAGGTGAGTGCTACTGGACGATAGTCATTGAGGCAGGAGGGTGTTGCCTTCTTTGGGACAGGGATGATGGTGGTGGCTTTGAAACAGGTGGGGACAATGGCCTGGCTCATTGAGATGTTAAAGATGTCCGTGAAGACCGCTGCAAGTTCTCCTGCACAGTCCTTCAGCACACGACCAGGTATGTTGTCAGGACCAGAAGCTTTCCGGGCGTTGATCTTGATGAATGATCGCCTCACTCTGTCTGAGGACAGCACCAGCACCTGGTCATCAGGAGAGGGGGGGGAGTTTTTGTGCAGGTGTGCTGTTACATGCCTCAAACTGAGCAAAGAAGTCATTCAGTTCATTCAGCGTAGAGGTTGTGCTGTCACAGGTCTGGGGGGATGGTTTGTAGTTTGTGATGGTCTGTATTCCCTGCCACAGACTCCGTGTATCCTTGCTGTCCTTGAAGCGGTGAGCTATTTTCCTGGAATACTGCTTCTTGGCCTTTCTGATGCCCCGGGCCAGGTTGTTTCTGGCTGTCCTCAGGCCCACCTGATCTCCCGCTGTGAAGGCAGCATTCCTGGCTCTCAGGAGTCTGTAAACCTCTGCTGTCAGCCATGGCTTCTGATTTGCCCGAACAGTGATGGTTTTGAGGTTGGTTACATCATCAATGCACTTGGTGATGTATGAACATACAGTGTCTGAGTACTCCTGGAGACATGTGTTGTTGTTTGTGGTAGCAGCTTCTTTGAACATACTCCAATCTGTGGTGTCAAAACAGTCCTGGAGTGCCTCTGAAGACCCCTCTGGCCACACTCGTATCTGCTTGCGGACTGGTTTTGTGACTTTCACCAGTGGCCTGTATGCTGGCTTTAGCATAACACAGATATGATCAGAAGCACCGATGTGGGGGAGGGGGAGGGCCTTGTAAGCTCCTTTCATGGTGGTGTAAACTTGGTCCAGTGTATTTTTGCCTCTTGTTGGAAAGTTTATGTTTCTGTATGTTTTTGGAAATACACTCTTTAAATCTGCTTGGTTGAAATCACCAGCCATGAGGAAAAAAGCATCAGGGTGGGCTGTTTGCTGCTCACTGATATGCAGATATAGTTCATTCAGTGCCTCACCTCTAACTTTGCTGCTGGAGCTTGGAGGAATATATAGAGCAACAATCATAACAGCTGTAATTTCCCTCGGTAAATAGAACGGTCTGCATTTAATAGTCACAAACTCCACTAAAGGTGAGCAGTGTTTGTAAACCACAGCAGCATCCAGACACCATGCATTGTTGATGTAAACACAGAGCCCCCCTCCGCGTGTCTTACCTCCCTCGTTGAGAGCTCTATCCACTCTGTAGCATGTTAGCCGCTTGAGCTGAATAGCATGGTCCGGAACGTTGTTGTTAAGCCACGTTTCCGTGAATACAAACACACAACAGTCTCTCACAGTCTTTTGTGTCGTTCGTAGCAGGCGCATATAATCCAGTTTATTGTCCAAGGAGCGTACGTTAGCCAAAACCATGGATGGAATAGCCGGCTTGTGTGGGCTAGCTGCTAGCCTAGCTCCGATACCTCCGCGCTTACCCCGCTTCTGCTTCCTGTCACGCCGCTTGTGGCACTTCCACTGCGGGCGCGATGAAGGGAGGCTCGGTGCTGGCTTCCAGAGCAGGCCGTAGTCACGTAGCTTCTCCTCGAGTTGGCTGTTTATTCCCAAATGAGCGGTTTTTCCGACATCAAGCAGGAACTCACGGCTATACTTGCGTTCTTGAACACGTAGACATGACGAAGATGTGCCGGCACATTGCGGCATGCAGGACAAAAAAGACGAAAACACCGTGTTGTCGGGAGAGAGAGAAGCCGCAGCGTTTGTTCGCGCCGCCATCTTGGAACGACTTAGAAAAGAAAGTCTTAATCCCAATTTTAAAACTGGACAATGTGTCAGCCTCACGGACAGAAACTGGAAGTTGGTTCCACAAGAGAGGAGCCTGATAACTGAAAGATCTTCCTCCCATTCTGTTTTTAGAAACTCTAGGAACCACAAGTAAACCTGCAGTCGAGCGAATTGCTCTGTTAGGAAAATATGGAACAATAAGGTCTGTAATATAAGATGGAGCTAGGTTGTTGAGAGCTTTGTAGGTTAGAAGTAGGATTTTGAATTCAATTCTGGATTTGACAAGGATTCATTGGAGAGAAGCTAAAACTGGAGAGATATAATCTCTCCTACTGACTCCAGTTAAGACTCTGGCAGCAACATTTTGGATCAACTGAAGACGTTTTAAAGAAGTATTTGGACACCCAGATGACAAACCATTGCAATAGTCCAGTCTAGATGTGACGAATGCATGAACCAGTTTTTCTGCATCATCTTTAGATAAGATGTTTCTTATTTTAGCGATATTACGCAGCTGGAAGAAGGCGGTCATAGTAACGTTTTTAATGGGGGTGTTAAAAAACATGTCCTGATCAAAAATAACACCAATATTTTTAACATTAGAACTGGAGGCCAGATCAATGCATCTAAGGAGGGAGAAAGACTGAAAAATTAATTCCTAAAATTCTCAGGTGCAAAAACCAAAACCTCAGTCTTGTCTGTGTTCAGAAGCAGAAAATTTAGGGTCATCCAGGTTTTTATGTCTTTAAGACGTGCTTGTAGTCTAAGTAGCTGACTGGATTCATAGGGTTTCATGGGCAAATATAATTGTATATCATCAGCATAAGAATAAAAATGTATCCCATGCTGTTTAATAACTTTACCTAATGGAAGCACATATATAATAATAATAATAATATATTTAAATTAAATGTAAACATTAAATATTTAAATAATATATTTATATTATTATATCTATTATTACATCTATTAGCTAATAGTAAAGTATGCAAGGCAAATAATTTGATCTTTGCTCCAAAAAATAATTTTTTGTTAAAGTTCTATCAGAGTAAAGACTTTACACTAACATGGTCAGACCCTCTTACCTGGAAACAAACACAAACCACCAGGTTCAACACTGAGGGGATTTTCAGCCACTCATTTTCACAAAGAAATACTAACTTGAGTTCTTCAGAAACCCTCAGTTGGTCTAATCATCATGTTCATTCTTGTTTGTTCCTGTTCTTTTTCCCACGCAGAAGACTTCATGGTAACAAGTCTTCAGACTTGTATATTGAGTCTACGTTGATTTTTGTAACCAAAATCGAAAAGAAATATTGAAAGCACATGTTGTCAATGATGCTGTTGAGTAAACTTCAGTTTTACAAATAGAACTGGCAAAGAATCTATTTAGATTAAGTTTACATGTAAGAGTCAGTTTTAGTAGATTTTGTTTCATTTAAATATTTAGTGAACGAGCATTTCATGAAGAAATGCATGTTGCCCACCCCACTGGGTGCCAAAGTCAGTTCATCTGTGCCTCCATCCATCCATCCATCCATCCAGCCAGCCAGCCAGCCAGCCAGCCAGCTAGCCTTTTATTTTATCTGCTTTTCTATACAGGGTGTCTGTCCGCTATTATTGGAACTCGGAGTACTGTAGTTCAAAATATTGGAATTGGAGTATTCTTATATGTCCGGGGTGTTAGGTTTGAATGAGTAATAAAAGGAAAACTGTCTGACAAAGTGTAACATAAAGGTCCACCAATGTGACACTGACTAAATAAACAACTTAATTCAATGTTTCTATTCTGAATGGATATCTCTTCTGTTTGCATCTTATTTAAAATGAACACCAACCTGAACTGGAAAAATTATGCAGAATTCTACATGTTAAGCTATGTTATGTACACAAACGTTTTTTCTACTTTTTGGAGGGCATATTTTTTAAACTATGAAAGGAACACAAATGTAAAGATGCATTTAAAATATAAAGTGCTTGCTTGTTTGAAGTGATTGAAAAAAAAATGCCAACAATATTGTATGAAACATATACTGTACTGGGATTTTACAAACACAGGCTCACTTTCTGAATGTAAGAGAAAATAAGATTAGCAGGAGCAGTCACATGATCAATAATCATAAAATGCTTGCATGCACTTTCTTATAAAACTACCGGTATGCAGTCAGTTTCAAAGTTGTAAAACAGATATATGTGCAGATTCTGTGGTTCATCAGTTACAGAGAAAAATTCCAAGAAATAATCTGTGTTCTTTATAAAGCACTTCTGTGCCACAATCTCACTTTTACATCTATTGTCCTCATGTTCTACTTTTATCTGATGTTTTAATGTGAAGATGAGCTTTATAACAATTTAAAAAAATAAAAAACACATACAGTACACACATTTTACCAACTCCCCCAAGCATTTACACATAAGAAAGAAACATGTCCTCAACAGGTTCTACGCACACTTTGAAGACCCAAATAGACCACCCAGTACCAGAATCACCTCACCACCAGAAGAAGGGTTTCTCAGTGTAACCTCAGCCCAAGTAAGGAGTACTTTTAGGAGGATTAATCGTCACAAAGCAACTGGCCCGGACAACATCCCTAGGAAGTTGCTGAAAGACTGTGCCAATCAGCTGGGCGAGGTGCAGGCTGACATCTTTAACTCCTCACATACCCTGGCAACAGTTTCCACCTGCCTGAAGGCTGCCAGCATCATCCCAGTCCCAAAGAGCTCTACAGTGACTGGTCTGAATGACTATCGGCCAGTAGCCCTCAATCAGACACTGAATGCTTAAAAAAATCATGACCCACTTCAGAACATCAATATCAACGAGGACCCTAACCAGTATGCATATCATGAGAATCAATCAACAGAGGATGTCATCTCCTCTGTGGTCCACACTGCTCTCACCCACTGGAGCAGAAGGACGATATCTGTATGCTCTTTGTGGACTTCACGTATGCCTTCAACACCATGATCCCCCAAACCCTGATACGGTACGCTAAAATCCCATTTCGGTTCGGTTCAGTTTAAAGGAGGGCTCGGTTCGGTTTATTTTCGGTACAAAAAATAAAAAGACAAAATAAAGACTTACAACATGTTTATTTTGAAAATGTGCCAAAAATAGGTTTGTATACAAATAAATAAAAGCGACCCATTTGAATGATATTTTAAATAAACAGCACTCTTTATAATAAATAAACTATACTAACAATAATAAATATCTTAATAAATACAATAACAGTCAGAACCAGAACAATAAGCAGCAACAGACTGTTTACAATCTAAGTAATCAAGTTTAAAGTTTTTGTCCAAAAAGATCAACTTGTCCACATTTTCTGTCAAAAGCACATATCTAGTTGCAGTGAATATCTCCAGTGGTGGAGAAAATCATCTCAATAACAACAGTAGCAGCAGAGTGGCTGTATTTGTCTTCATTACTCACAACAACCTCTTCTTGGACCTGCTCCCCCAGAACAAGTCCCTGGAAAAGTTCAGAGTTCAGTCATTACAGACTTCTTTGCTGCAGGTGATCTGGTGGGTTTCCCTGAAGAGGAAGAAAAGAGCAGCTACCTCTGTCCCAGACTGGAAATTAAACACAAATAGGTAAAAAAAAAAAAAAGTTAATAAGATAATGGTTTTAAATTAAAAAGGTTAATTCGATAATAATAATAAAAGAACAATACCTCTTCTTGAACGGTTCAGGTGATTAAATCTCTCGGTCATCATCATCAGGGCAGAGCGTCAATTGGCTCCAGGGCTTGTTGACAATATCAGTTTTAACTTTTTCATAAAGTGATGAACTTTTTGTCTGAAGTGTTGACATGATGGATGTCGTAGCGAGGCTCAAGAACTTTAAAGTCAGCGCATCAACAACATTCAGACGTAGATCCAGAGCTTTAAAAACTCCTACAGTTTGTGTTATTGCTCTGGACCAATCTGAATTACCTGATGAAGGTTGTTTAAATGCAGCTGTTGTTAGCGGTGTTTGCAACAAGCTGCTTTTCTTCGTTCACGTTCGAATGACGTCGTTTCATGTGCGTTAACAAGTTAGACGTGTTGCTGCTACAGATCCAGTCTTCATGAAACAATGTCGACACACAGCTTTGGATTTGCGCACGTCTTTTGACAAGAAAGCCATAATGTTCCCAAATGGGAGATCACACACAAATTACAATGCGCCGAGGAACTAAATTTCCTGGGCGCGTTTCAGCACGGCACTATTATCTTGCGCAAACGCGCCCAGGAAATTTAGTTCCGCGGCGCATATATTCTCCCGTTAATAACATTTAACGAGTGAAAAAATAACTGAAACGGTACGCAGGTGGACCGAACGTGCCGGACCGAACGTGCCGAACCGAAACGGTTCGGTACACCCACATGTACTGTTACACCACTAAAAAACATGTATCATCTGCAGCATTTTTCATTAAAATGGCTCAACACTATTAATGTATTACAGAAAATATACATACAGTACGCACATTAATGATACTGTAAACCATTGCATAGGTAATACATTCAGCAAGTACTTTTACTTTAATACTTTAAGTATTTTTTTAAAGCAAGTACTTATTTACTTTTACTTAAGTAAAAACATTAATATGGTACTTCTACTTTTACTAGAGTCCATTTTGTCTGTTTATTTGTAATTTTACTTATGTACAGTACAGTGTTTGAGTACTTTCTCCACCACTGATGGCAGGTATATCCAATGGCATTTCCCAGCATGAAAATGTCTAAAACTCTTTTAAAAAAAGCATTGAACTGAACGTTGTTGTTGCTGCAATGCTTTAACAACACATACTCTGAGAATAGGATTTGCCAACACCTACAATATCATTTGTCAATATATTTGTAAAACGATATTAGTCTAAAACTCTGACATTAGGCAAAAATCTTTTTTTACTGAATGCTAATACACAGAAAAGGGTGTTATTTATAGGCAGGTTGTAGGTTTATTGTAATTATTGTTACAGAGCGTGAGAAACTCTTCTCACCATCCTAGGCTATCAGAGTTGTCAGACTCAAAGATTTTGAAAAATGATAAATGTTGCAAAGCAGGAAACATGATTCAAAGGATGTGGTTATATGTTGAGCTAATATCGATTTTGTTAGACATTGCTTGCCTTGCAAGCAAACTGGCCTATAAATGCCCCACTTTAACACTCCTGTGTGCACAAGCTTGAACCATTGGCATCATGAATGGTCTGGGTAAACTTCTGGCTTTCCACTTTCTGATGTGTCTTGGACAAACAGGTAAAAAAGAATAACATGTTTAATTCTTATTCTAAAACTATGAAATGGTCACTGACTTGCATTTACTTTTATTTATCTTTTACAGTCCAAGGGTTTAAGATCATAAATGGAGAAACAGCCCCAGAGAATTCAATGCAGTACATGGTCTCGTTGCAAAATAAATATGGTAACCACATCTGTGGAGGATTTCTCATCAGTGAGGACTTTGTGATGACTGCTGCACACTGCAATGACTAGTGAGTTTACAGTCTGTTTTATTCAGTCTAACTTTTCTTTATAGTCTTAATTAAAGTTAAAGATTGTTGTCACAAAACATACCAGTAACCTCGCAATTGTTTTTTTTTTTTTTTTAGTGGACCATATCAAATTCTTCTGGGAAGCCATAATCTGCAGGGGAAGAATAAAAAAAATTTGAGAATTGAAAATACATGTAAGCCCTCAACTTATCAGACAGTTGGGCTTGGTGATGACATCATGCTCATTAAGGTAAGTACTGTATATATTTACCACCCACCTCTGTAAACTTTATCAAACACAAAAAGTACTTTAACCCAGACAGTCTGACAGATGTTCTGCTAAAATGTGCTACGTTGGAAGCCAAGAGTTATTTCCAACACATTATGAAAGCCCTTTGCATGAGATCTGCAATTGCAAAACTTGGCCATTAACTACTGGAGTTAACAGGGTCCGTCTGTTAACAAAATATCTCATGGACCACATGACAATTTTTAATTAAATTCTGAAGTTAATGTGCCATGGTAATCAACTGATTAACTTTTGGAGTCAACCAGTTCAAGATGGCAACCTCAAATAAATAAGTTTGGCCGACACAGTGGCCATCGTCAGTCAATTTTACCAATAGAGATATGTAGTTGTAGCTGAGAGTCATTCTCGTGTGTCTTTATAGTTGTCAGAGAAAGTGCCTCCAAGCAACATGATAAAAAGGATTCAGCTTCCAACATCTGTGATAAACCTGGACCAAAATCAAATATGTTCTGTGGCTGGATGGGGAAACACTCTTACCAATCGATTTGGTGTCAATGAGCTGAGAGTAGTGAATGTATCCATCATCAACCGAGAACGCTGCCTGAAGGAATGGAACGAGCCCTTTCCTCTCAATGTGATCTGTGCTGGTGGGTATGGCACAACCAAGGGATTCTGCCAGGTATGTTTCCTTTTTGTATACTTTATGAATGTCTAAATATCTAAATATTAAATTAACTTTGTGAAATTCCTTCTCGCCACAGGGTGATTCCGGTGGTCCTCTGGTATGCAACAGCAAAGCTGTTGGTGTTGTCTCATTCAACAGAAATTACAACTGCAAATATCCAGATGTGCCCAATGTCTACACAGACATTTCCAGATATCTTCCATGGATCTACAAGATTCTGAAAGAAGGCACATGCCAGATGTAAAGTTGTTACACCGCATTTTGCTCCTGCAATATTCTATGATGCGCAGAAGATGAAATGATGTCTAATTTCAGTCACTGTCAGCTGTTGCACTAAGTCTGAATAAACGAAAGAGCATTCTAACACCTGTTGCTCTTTTTCTTTGCCAAACAACGAGAACCACACATGCAGACAATAAAACAAAAGACCAACAAAAAAAAAAAAAGACAAGATATATTGCAATAGAATGGAGCTGTAATGTTTCTGTAACTGGACTGTATGGGGATTAGACATAAATATTAAACAAAGCGTGAGAATACTGCAGTTAACCTTCCTGCTGCCCTTGAGTCTAAATTGCAACTCAAAAGTTAAGGGGCATTTTAAGCCAAGAACGGTTGGGGGGGGGAGACTTATTCAAGGTGAAGAAGTAATTAAAATAATTAAAATAGAGTATTTCTCTATTATTTACCCAGGTAGCAACCATTAAAAGATTACTATAT
>JBBPBX010024601.1:0-10205 GCA_038048925.1 Garcialebias charrua
GGGGGGAAAGCGCACTCACCAAAGACAATGACTCGTCACAGACCGATCACTCAGACCCATGTGTGACTGCACTACCAATACAGGTGAATGAAATTCACACAGACAATGGTAGACGTAACAAACGTCGAAAAAAACCTGATAGGTTCCTGTGTAACATTATCAGGAAGGGGCCC
The DNA here is from genome assembly GCA_038048925.1 of Garcialebias charrua. Taxonomy (NCBI): domain Eukaryota; kingdom Metazoa; phylum Chordata; class Actinopteri; order Cyprinodontiformes; family Rivulidae; genus Garcialebias; species Garcialebias charrua. The sequence continues at coordinate 174 of JBBPBX010024601.1, forward strand.
GCTAAGAAGGCTTACCTGTCAATCACTTTAGAAGGGGTCCTCACAGAAGAGGCCCTCCTGGATGGTGGGGCTGACATAACCATTATGTCTCCCACACTGTTGAAGGAGCTAAGGATAGCCGCTAGCGGGGTTGACAGGGAAATACCCCTCAAAGAATGTGCTGTAGTACTACAGGGACTCTCAGAGACGAGTACAACCCTTACAGCTATAGCCATGGTTCATATGCAGATTGGTGAAATGACGCTATACCACCCGGTACACGTGTCCACCGTTGACTCATTCCCATTTTTGGTGGGCCAAGACTTTATAAACCGCTTTGACGCGATTATAGATTATGGCGATCAAACAATGTGGACCAGAGTGAGCCAACCACTGCCGATCGATATGCCTACACATGGTGACACTGACTGTTTAACAGCAGGTACCGCGGAAGGCACAAAGGGGTCCTCCAACGAGAGCACAATCCCGGTAAGTGAACCTTCAGCAACAGGTGAGGCAGAAAAGGCCCAACAAGAGAGCCTCCTCTGCGAGCTGAAACAGTCAGCACTCACTGAACACTACCTACCGCAGGTAGTCAAAGGTGTTGAGATCCAAGGATCCCACACCGATGATGCTGTTTTGTCTCCTTGGACGGAGAAATCAGCGATCAGCCAAGCTTTCTATGGAACCTTGGTTAAAAAACAGTTGGGTCTAGAAATGAACAAAAAGGCTTTCCGCTTTTCGTTGGACCCCAACGATAAACAGGTAATGACCGCAAAAGGGATCATTGACCTGAAACTGATCTGGAACCAACGAGTACTGGATCACCCGTTCCTCGTGGTCCCGAACTTACCACATGCAACCTACATAGGCTCCGACATTTTGGTAAGGTTAGGTGTCCGAGTGGACATCAACAACAATGTACTGTGGTCACTAGACACAGCCACAAAGGACTCTCCTGTGCTAACAACAGAGAACCTTAAGGCTGGACAGACCATTCCAGAGGTCTGTCAGATTGCTAACAGCCATAACACTGCGGTACCACCTCAGGTTATGAACAAGCCGGTGATGTGTCACATCATGAAAGGACAAGCTATTAGCACAAAACTGGCATACTTTCAACCATCTCCTATGTTTTTCAACTTAGGACTGTCCATGGAGGCCACATTCCAAGTGACCCTCGACTGCAGAACCACGACTGTTGCTGTGTGCAACACAAGCACAGAAGAGGTACTGATCCCAAAAAACACACAGCTAGGATGGTTGATCTCCACTGATTTTCATGATTTTGAGCTAAGCATTCCATTTCTGGGAGGACTCCCAGAGAACTTGATCCCATATCAACACACGGGGCAAGTCTTGTTCACGAAACCAACACAGGCCATAGCTCTTTTCTCCCCCACTGAGTCCGACCAGGACACTGTCCGCAGGTTCGGTTTCAACAAAGGAGACAGTCTATGCCCCCAAACTTACAGTGCACTACCTGTTGACAGGTTTTACGACACTGAAGGGGACTCACTGGAGCTCCCCAAAGAACAAGAATCCCTCTCAGTTGCTTCACAGATTGACCAGGTGGTCGCCCAAGCCGACGCCCTGAAAACTGATGAAGAAAGGGACAAACTTCGCAAAGTTCTTCTAAAATATGAGAAATCATTCTCAACTGACTCGATGGATTGTGGGTTGACCACGCTCCACACAGTGAGCATCCCAACCCCGCCTAATGCTCCCCCTGCATTTGTCAGACAGTACAAGATTCCTCTGGCAGCACATCAACCTATCAGAGAAATCATTAATGACCTGTTAGAAAAAGGTATCATCCGATACTGTAACAGCACTTACTCTGCGCCTTTATGGCCGGTGTTAAAACCAAATGGTAAGTGGAGACTCACTATAGACTACCGAAAGCTAAACAAACAAGTTCCCTTATCCAGATGGCCTATGACGCAACTCCAACAGGAACTGCCCAAGGTCACCAATGGTAAGTACTTCTCGACCCTCGACGTCGCCTCTGGTTTTTGGACCATCCCTGTGCGCGCCGAGGACCAGTACAAACTAGCTTTCACTTTTGGTGGCCGTCAATACACCTTTAACAGGTGTCCCTTTGGCTACGCTAACTCACCTGCAGAGTTCAACATCTTCTTGAACAAAGCATGTCCAGACGCCCACGAGCGTGGGACACTGATCTACGTGGACGATGTCCTTTTGAGGCAGCCAACACTGGACTCACATTTGGCTGAGATCGACCACGTTCTGAATCAGCTGACAACTGCTGGTGCTAAAATATCACTGTCAAAATGCCAATGGTGCAGAACCAAAGTGGACTACGTTGGCCTACTTGTAGGTCCTGACGGAGTACAACCACAGCTGACTCGCACCCAAGGCCTCGACAATCTCAAAGTCCCCACCAATCTCAAAGAACTACAAAGTTTTCTGGGCGTGTGTAACTACTCGAACCAATTCATCGAAAACTATGCGGACCTTGCGAAACCACTGACTGAACTCCTTAAAAAAGACGTACCATTTGTTTGGACTGACAAACAGCAACAGGCAATGGACGCTCTTATAAACAGGATCAAGTCAGCCCCTTGTTTAGTCTACCCAGACTACAACAAAGAGTTTTACTTGGAAGTGGGCTTCTCAGCTCATTGCATAAGTGCGGGTCTGTACCAGATACACGACAGAGACAAACGTGTGGTAGCCTACGCCAGCAAAACGATGGCAGGCCCCGAGTTGAGATTCTCAGACTGTGAGAAAGCTTTACTGACCACAGTGTGGGCAGTTAAACATTTCTCCAGCTACATTGGTGGACAGAAAATCATTGTGGAAACACAACACCAGCCAGTGACCTTTCTTAACAGTGAACGCATCAGAGATGGTGTGGTGACAAACTCACGTGTTGCAACGTGGCTCATGGCGCTTCAAAGTTTTAACCTAGACATACGTTATGGTCAAAACAAGAAGTCACATCTGGGGACGGACTTGGCAATCTGCCAGAAGTGTACACAAGATGTACCAGCCACCCAGCCGCCGGTTGAGGTAAAACCCCCAGTAACTGAAGACCCGAATCACCACTTCTTTGATGACAATATCTGCAAAGATATGACAACGTTGTACGTGGATGGATCTTCATTCCTCCGCGACAAGATCTGCAGAGCAGGTGTTGGAGGGGTCCTCCTCCAAGACCAAGAGCAGATAACTTTCAGCTACAAATTAGGATCTCAGACTTCTCAGTACGCTGAGATTGCAGGAATCCTAATAGCTCTCCAGATGGTAGTAGAACGCTCTATCAAGACGCTAGTCATCTGCACTGACTCTAACTATGCTCGTTTGAGTTTCGCTTGTCACCTCGCTGTGTGGAAACAGAACGGTTTCCTAACAAGCGACAGAAAAGTGGTCAAACACAAAGAGCTTTTCATAGCGTGTGATCACTTGGTGACGTCACACGACTTACAGATCTACTGGAAGAAGGTTCCAGGGCATTCTAGAGTCCCAGGCGATGACAAGTACTACAATGACATTGCAGATTCCTTAGCCAAGAAAGGAGCCGACGAAGGTCCTCTATGGTCCTTCGACCCCTCCTGGTTAATCGAGACTCTGCCAACACATCCTTCAGTCAGAGTTATGGCAGTCACACGTGCACAGGCCGCAGCCAGACCTGCTGACAACGCAGTCTCTGTACGACCTGCACTGACTGACCCAGACATCATCCAACTACAGAAGTCGGATCCTGCTATCAACTCCATGATACTGTACCTGACCGATCCGAACAAAAATAGTCCGTCTAAAGACGACCTGGATTCCGATCCAGACCTTAAGGTCCTCTATCAGCTGCGCAAACAGCTAAAACTAATCAAGGGCATCTTAACTTTTGCTCATGGACCAACGTCCTCACCTGTGTTCGTGGTTCCCCATGACCAAAGGGGGGTGATGTTAGTTCATGCCCATGATCTCCCGTCCGCAGGACACAAAGGAGATAAAGCCACGCTGACGGCATTAAAACAAATTGCCTATTGGCCTGGAATGAAGAAGGATGTCAAGGACTACATTGAAGGGTGCGTGGTCTGTGGCCAGTTTCAGCCAACCAGACCACTTCACAGAGCACCACTGCAAAGCAGAGGCATTGCATTCCCATGGTCTGACCTCCAGATCGACTGGGTTGGACCACTCACTAAGAGCTCTAGAGGAAATAAATATTTTCTCACGGTAACCTGTGCATTCACCAAATGGGTAGAATGCCTACCAGCTCCTAACGACACAGCACAAACCACTGCTATGTTGTTAATGAATCATATATTCTCAAGGTTTGGACTTCCCCTTAGGGTGAACTCAGACCAAGGTACACACTTCACAGGTGAAGTGATGAAAGAACTGTGGAAGACGCTAGGCGTCAAGGCCAACTTTCATGTCGGCTACCACCCACAGGCTTCAGGCCAAGTAGAGAGAGCAAACAGAACTGTGGTGAGTATTTTGAAGAAATACGTGGCTGCAAACCACAAGGACTGGGACGTGAAACTCCCTCTGGTCCTCATGGCCATAAGAGCCACTCCACACACATCAACTGGCATCTCTCCCTTCGAGATGATGACCGGTCGACAAATGACTCTCCCTCTACACCTGTTGTACCAACCAGGCGACGCCGCCATGGCGACAGCCTACACTACACAACAATACATGAAAGATTTGAATGTACACCTCAGAAACACTTTTGCTTTCGCCCAGAAAAACCTGGAAAAATCCGCTGAAGGACGCAAGGCGTACTACGACCAGAAGGCCTCTCACAATGAACTCCAAGTGGGAGACAGAGTCTGGTACTATACGTTCGCCCCAGCAACCGGGAAAGGAGGGTCCGAGACCGGAACTCTCGCCCGCAAACTAATGCCCAGGTGGACTGGACCTCATCTGATAACAGACAAAGTGTCCTCAGTCGTCTACGAAATCAAAATCAGCAAAGGCCGCAAAGAGCCAATTGCTAAATGGGTACATCGAAATCAGATCAAACCTTACAAGGCGTTCAATGACTCCACAAAAGACAAAGATCTCACAAACACACCGACTTCATGGGATAATAAGGTCGTCCAAACACAAGTTAGTAAATAAACTAATCAGGTTTAAACTACCGTACTTTCCCACCCTATAAGTCGCATTGTCCAATTTGAACTTAGAAACGCTAAGCCTAGAACCCACAACAAAAAACTAACCTTAACAACCGTTTAAATCCACGAGATTTAATTTGACCTCGGTCATAAAGTTGAGACCTGTTTTTCTTGTGTGTTGCACTTTGGAATCTGACGACAAGAGTGTGTCGAAGCAGTGAAACGTTGTTTCCTTGTTGTTTAGTCATTACTGTTGTCATTAGTTGAGATATTGTTTGGTTCTGAACACTCCCAGCCAAAAAGGTTTTGTATTAACATTGGTTAATGAATGATATGGATTTAACTATGCCAACATGCAGTTCGTTTTGTTAAATCTCAATCGTCGAAGAGTCAATGTAGTTTAAAGCTACTCAAGGTACAATAAACTACACTGGTCTCACAATTTCTAAATTGAACCGATTCGATCGTTTCTATTCTAGATTATCTATTCATTTTGATGAGTCTCGCCATAGACTTCAAAATTTATTAGGAATACCAAATCCTACGTCGTTCGTCTAAAAGACAACAGACATTTAGATCAAACTATATTTCATTTTTATTTTAGTTTAACCTAAACTAAGTAATGAATGGAGGAATAGTTTGGAATTAGAGGCCTTCGTTACAGAAGCCCTCCAAAATTTTATAGGTACAAATCCCTATATCTAAATTTACAGAATTGATCCACCCCTTAATTGGTAATTGTAGCTGATCTAAACCATGATAGCTTACATACCAGGTGCATATAGGTAAGGCTTAATGTAAAATCCCAATCATAAGCCCACCTAAAACCACATAATTGCATGACACATAGAACCAGAGTGGCACTGACTGGAAACCAACCAGCCACCAACCATCGATGTGGGGACCTGCAGCTCCAACGCTTGGTCTTCAACCTTCGTCCAAGGGCCGCCTCCTCTGCGTCAATCGAGGGATCCCCTCTACATGCTGATTATGAAAACAATTGTTGCTGATCATTCAACAAAACTAATCGTTGGGGATTTACTGCTGTGGAATTACCGCTGTGGATTATAAGACTTTGTTTTCCAAAGGATCACAGACTTTGTTTTCCAAGAGTTAACAGACTCAGTTTTCCGAGGGATTAAAAGCTTACCGCAATGGGATTACCTACGAACAGTATGGAATTTCCAAAAACTTTATGGGATTATAATTTTTGATTTTTCTTTTCCACTTGCTGGATTACTTCAAGATCAAAGACAGTTCAAGGTTTCCTTTCGTGTTGGACCCCATCCCCAAGGACTGGCGATGGCTTCCAAAAGGGGGGAGATGTAGTGGACCTACCCAGGGTCAAATTAAGGTTTTTGAACTGTCCAGTGATGACCTTTACTGACCTCTCAGTAAAGCAAGACATTTACTACAAAATCATTCATTAAACTGTAATCTGATAAATATAGTCACCAAAAGAGACTATTTCTATCTTTGATTTTAGGCTGATGTGATCAAAAGAATAACTTTTGTCATTTTCATGATGTGTGCTTTTAAGCTGTGTTATTCTGTGAGAGTTAAACTGTGTTTCACTGCTGTGTCAAAGGTGCAATTAAGTCATCCAGAGACTTCTTTTAATTTTGTTAATTCAAATGTTATCAAATGAATAATTTTATTTGTAAGAGCATCAGTACATTTTAATGTCAGATAAATCAAATACTCTGCTTAATTCAAAATGTTGTACATGGAGGATTTCTCCTCTCCTCTCGAACTTGCATGTGAAGATAAAAGGAACACTTTATCTCATTCATTTTAGCTTGAGCTCAGGACAATCTAGACACCCAGAGACTTTTGTTTTTGTCCTATTTAATAATCAAGCTATTATCATTAATAGGTCCCATATGTTATGCTCTGATGACGTTTGTTTATTCATACAACAATGTTGGTAATGAGTTAAGAAAGTTCTAAATCTGCTGTATCATGAAACTGGCGTCTTAAACTAACTTTCTTATCCTTTCTGACATTTTTAATCTAACTTATGCCTCCTCTCAGTGGCTCCTGGCCTAACAGACCGAATGAGAAAGAGCTACGTCTTTCTAGGTCAAGTTAGCCTTAAAAGAGCTCTGACTTCCTGTTTTCCTTAGAGTTTGCTGAGGTCCTCAACCCCTGATGAGGTTCCCCAAAGAACTGATGATCGTCTGGTCAACACGCTAATGACCATGTCATTCAGTTAAAGACTTATAACATGCCAAGTTATAAGCCATCTTCAACAGCTGAAAAGCTCTCTTTTATTGACATTCCTTTAAGGAACGTCTTATCTTGAACAACAGCACCAGGAGCTGCCGTTACTTTCGGTTCGAGTCAAGGCGCACGTCTGGAGACGCTGAGAATGGTAAACGAACTGACCAAACTGGACCGAGGGAGACTGACCATCTTCACGAGGTAACAAGTCGTCAAATGCTTTGCCAAGGGTACCAACGTGTAGCTTTAATCGGCCGGAGAACTGCCATGTTTCTGGTTAAAACACATCAAGATAACTCCCTGACTCTTAACTTTTCTTCCTCCATAAATTTCTCCTCCTAAATCTTTCCCTCTCTATCTAAGCTGGAAACTATTTTAAGCTGAAGAGCCCACAGACTAAATATGTTAACATCCAATATTTATGTCTGTTGTGTTATGATTCAAGTGTGCTGACGTATTAATTTGAAAGAAAGTGAAATCATGTCAATCAAGTGTAATGGTGTTAATTTAGTTGATTTATTTTAAATAAATGATAGTGTCTCTTTGACATATCAAACTAAGTTAACGTCTTTGTCACTTAATGGCTTTGTGTATTTATCCATCATAAAGATCACAGAAATATTGGGTAAACTGAAAAAGAACAGAATCCGTGAATTTACTATTCAATCTGAATAAGTAAATTAATTAAGATAAAGAGGTCAGTATTAATATTGACCTCCTCATTAATTCTTACACATTGTGTGTATGTGTATACTGTATGCACACTGTGCAGTATATACATACATACTGCACATACATACTGTATTGTTTGTACTGTTTTGATTGTAGGTCCCTGTTACTCTCATGTGAATAAAGTAGTAGCAAACTTGGTCTTATTTTAGACTTTGTGATGCAAACATGACAGTTTATTGTGGCCCCAACACACACCTAACATGACAGCCCTCTGGAGTGAAACGTTTCTACTAAAAAGAAACTGTCCAGATGAACTGATTGAGAATGAGCGGATTTGATACCTGGACTATTGAGAATGAACTTTCATGACAGTTTATTCTTTTTTTTTTTAAGGTACAGACGAGTGAAGGGCCAAGTTCCATCGTCTTGGATTCCGGAGGGGTTGGCTGCTTGCTCCAGTGGTCGTCAGTGGTCGTCCAGTGGTCGTCCAGTGGTCGTCCAGTGGTCGTCCAGTGGTCGTCCAGTGGTCCCACATGATGAGGAATCTGTTCCAGTTTGTTTAAAATCAGAAACTGCCCATCATTTCTTGTTGAAGAGTGTATTTGACCTGGTATTTATTCTGGTATTTATTCTGCAGCCAATCATTTTCATTAAAAGACATCAAATCACCCACAGTTCTCATATTGTATTCAGTTTCAACTGTTTTTAGTTTATAATTATAGCTTTTATTCTGAACTTTATCAATCTCCTCCCGGAGGAGGAACCATACAGCAACATGCATGTTTTTAAGTTTTGTACTTGTCAATAAAAAACTAAACTGGTAAGTTGCCAAAAAAACAATCACATCTAGTTTTTTTATTTGCAGTAGAACTTCTCATTAGACATTAAACAACGTATCTTATTGAAATAAAGAAGGTGAAACACAGCAACACCAAATGTACTTCAAACGCAGATTTATTTATAGAAATTATATTTTCACTCATTTGTTGCTGTGGTACATAACTGCACACAAACTTCTGGACCAACTGGAGCGTCATCCATCCCTGGACCAACTGGAGCGTCATCCATCATCCCTGTCATCCATCCATCCCTGGACCAACTGGAGCGTCATCCATCCCTGGACCAACTGGAGCGTCATCCATCCATCCCTGTCATCCATCCATCCCTGGAACTCACCTATGCAGAAATATAACAGAAAGGAGGAAAGTAAAAGTACAGTATACAAACGTTAGGGTTCATTTATGAACACACACACCTAGATTATATATACTGTATAACTAAACACACACACATATATACAGTATATAAATAAATGCACACACACACCTATATAAAAGAAACCCACGCACACACCTATATTATATATATAAAAACACACATCTATATATATATATATATATATATAAATAAGCACACACACACACCTATATTATATATATATAAATAAACACAACACACACCTATATTATATATATATATAAATAAATATACACACACAGCATACATATATAGGTGCGTGTGTTTATTTGCCAGTTATGAACGAAAATATTAGTATCATTTAATCACTGACTACATAAAATCAACACTAAAAGCTGTCTCTTAAATCATACCTGATCCTCTGGAGGATACAGAGTCTTTTTTCAGGTGGTTTCTCGTAGCCCAGCCACAAAGAAGGATGCAGGTTTTTGTTTTCGGAGCATGTTCAACACACACTAGTTGCAGCCACAAATTCAGCTTCGTCTGATTATTCGTACAGCCACGAACAGCGCAACAGGTACCCGAGCTCCTCAAAGACATCTTCGTGACAATATTAGCTCGAAATAACAGAAAACAGAACTTTAACAGAACTTCTACAATGCGCGCAGATTAGCAAGTAAACAACGAGGAGCCAATGCAGAAATTCTACTTCCGGGGTCAAAACGGAAGTAAGTCCCATAATCGCTTCTACAGTGACACCCTCAGGAATAAGGTGGATAGACAAAACCACCAGATTTTGATTAAAGCTGATACACACATTTGTATGTGTGCATATACATATATATATATATATATATACATATATATA
>JBBPBX010024602.1:0-23332 GCA_038048925.1 Garcialebias charrua
GGTGGAGCGAGCGCATCGAATCGGACCCAGGAGGGACAGCACCGCAGCGCCCCGCACATTAATAATGACATTCCTCAGCTACAAGGATAAACAGCTTGTTGCTGTAGCATCAAGGGCTAAAGCAGACATCCGTTACCAGGATCAACAAGTGCGGTTTTACCCGGATGTGGCGGCGAGTTTGCTTCAGGTTCGGAAGCAGTTCGACCCAATACGCACGGAGCTGCGCAAACTGGGACTGCGCCATGGGGTGGCTCACCCAGCCAAGCTGCTGGTGACTTATGAGGACCGGACTTATGTGTTTAAAACAGCGGCGGCTGCACGTGAGTTCCTGAAGAAGATCCAGGAGTAATCTGACGAGGAGGTAACAGTGAGCTGAACGTCCAATACTAGTTTCATAAATCAAGAGTTTGAGACAGTGTAAAACTTGGATGGTGCCTTATGTTAAGTTTTATTGTTATTGAAACAGCAGTGGACTAATAAGCCTATTTAGGGCACATTTTTTATGTTTTATTATTATTGAAATAGCAGTGGACTAATAAGCCTATTTAGGGCACATTTTTTGTTATGTTTTATTATTATTGAAATAGCAGTGGACTAATAAGCCTATTTAGGGCACATTTTTTGTTATGTTTTATTGTTATTGAAATAGCAGTGGACTAATAAGCCTATTTAGGGCACATTTTTTGTTATGTTTTATTATTATTGAAATAGCAGTGGACTAATAAGCCTATTTAGGGCACATTTTTTGTTATGTTTTATTGTTATTGAAACAGCAGTGGACTAATAAGCCTATTTAGGGCACATTTTTTGTTATGTTTTATTATTATTGAAATAGCAGTGGACTAATAAGCCTATTTAGGGCACATTTTTTGTTATGTTTTATTGTTATTGAAATAGCAGTGAACTAATAAGCCTATTTACGGCACATTTTTTGTTATGTTTTATTGCTATTGAAATAGCAGTGGACTAATAAGCCTATTTAGGGCACATTTTTTGTAATGTTTTATTGTTATTGAAATAACAGTGGACTAATAAGCCTATTTAGGGCGCATTTTTGTAATGTCTTATTGTTATTGAAATGGCAGTGGACTTATGTATATTTAGGACGCCTTTATTGTTTTGTTTTATTGTTATTGAAACAGTAGTGGACTATTAAGCATATATAGTTTTATTTAGGCATGGTAAAAGGGAGTGAGCACACACCATGTTGATGTGCACATTAATAAGTTCAAACCTGTGAACACATACTGTAAGTAAAGTGGAAGGTTAAATTTCAGTTATAAATAGCGAACAGCACCGATGAAGAAAGAACGGATATGGAGTGGTTAGACTGCTCCTCACTGTGTGTGGGTCAGTCACACGCGTTAACGGGAGGTGTACTGAGGGGGGAGGGAGATCCTCGGAGGAGGGATTTGGGGTGGGAGTTTAGGTTTAGGGGATATGTTGTGTGTTTTGATTTGTTGTTTAAGCTTCTCAGATGTTTATGCCCTTACGGTGTAATTATTATTATTATTTTTTTGTATTATATATATTTTTTTGGTAATCCGATAAGTCTTACATGTCACAAGCTCTAAATCTTAAAATGGTCACATGGAACTGCAGGGGTTTACAACGTTTAAAGAAGGTTAAACAAGTCATTAATAAGTTGCATGATTTGGACTCCAAAATAGTATTTCTACAGGAGACACATCTTATGGAAGAAGACGAGGGGCGGGTCAGGAGGAGGTGGCGCGGTGGTGTATTCACTTCAGCATTTTCTTCTCAAGCAAGAGGAGTTATGACTCTTATTCATGAATCTGTCCCATTTCTTGTAAACAATGTTATCAAGGATAAGAAAGGTAGATATTTAATAGTTCAGGGCTCTTTACTATCAGAAAAACTTAACCTGGTTAATGTTTACGGTCCTAACACAAATGACTCAGGGTTCTTTCAGGATTTGTTCCTTTTACTTTCATCGATGCAAGGACAGTTTGTGATCGCAGGGGATTTTAATTGCACACTTATTCCAGAAATAGATAGATCCACAGGATCAGATTTAACACATAATAACTGCAGAACAACTATACATATGTTTATGAAAGTTCTTAAACTGGTTGACATCTTTAGGGAACTCCATCATCAAACTAGAGCATACTCATGCTATTCAGCAACATTTCAGACATACTCGCGAATAGATTATTTTTTAATTTCGTCAGAATTATTATCTAAAATTCAAAACTGTAAGTATGACAGCATTGTGATCTCAGACCATGCCCCGTGCTGTCTTAGCTACCGTGATGAGAATTTAACCAAGGACCCCCCTAGATGGCGTTTTCAGCATAAATGGCTGCAGGATGAAGATTTTGTTAAATATATTGGGCTACAAATTGATGAGTTCTTTCAGTTGAACACAAATCAGACAACAGCTTGCATCAGATGGGATGCCTTTAAAGCATTTATTAGAGGACATATTATTAGCTTTACAGGCAAAAAGTCCAAGGAAGCCAAGACTAAAAGGCAACATCTAGAAAACAAAATAAAGGACATTCAGGAGAGGGTTTTTCAAACAAATGATACTGAGCTGAAAAAACAACTGTTGCTCTTAAGAGCAGAATATGATAAACAGTCTAGTTTCAGAGCTGCATCCAGTCTCTTAAGATTAAAACAAAACTTTTACGAGCAGGGGGATAAAGCTGGAAAACTTCTAGCTTGGCAAATTAAAAAACTTGAAGCAACAACATCAATCACATCAATTATAATACAAGATAAAACTTTAATAGACCCAAGGGATATCAATAATGCCTTTAAAGATTATTATCAGAAATTATATGATACTCAAGGAAATTTAGACCAAATAGAATTTGATAAGTTTTTGAATGGGATACATATTCCTGTCATTGCAGATGACAGTAGAGCTGACTTAAATATAGAAATAAATAAAGAGGAACTAGCACAGGCCATTAATGGAATGAAATCCGGTAAGCAAGCAGGACCTGATGGTATCCCCATTGACCTTTATAAAAAATTTAAAGATAAATTGCTGTCACCTCTTCTGGATATGTTTATGGAGTCATTTAAAAATGGCATCTTGCCTCTCTCCTTGAATCAGGCGCTCATCATTCTACTGCCAAAACCAGGTAAACCTCATAATAAGTGTGAAAACCTGAGACCTATTAGTCTACTTAACTCAGACCTCAAAATTATCTGTAAATTATTGGCAAAAAGGTTGCAAAGAATCCTACCAGACATAATAAATAAGGATCAAAATGGTTTTATAGTTGGGAGGCAAGGATATCACAATATTAGAAGGGTTCTGAATATTATTTGGCCAAAAAAGAACACTAAAGATACAGCTCTTCTCTCTTTGGACGCCGAAAAGGCTTTTGATAGGGTCGAATGGCCCTATCTTTTTAGCATATTGGAAAGGTTTGGTTGTGGAGGTAACTTTATTAAATGGGTTAAAATATTATATAATAATCCAACTGCAGAGATAATGTCAAACAAAATATTTTCAAAGGCGATTCAAATCAAGAAAGGTTGTCGCCAGGGATGCCCTCTTTCTCCCTTGTTATTCACTTTGGCAATTGAACCATTGGCAGCAGCTATTCGTTTACATTCACAGATCCCTGGGATCACAGTGGGCCCCACAGAACACAGAATCTCTTTATTTGCGGATGATGTAATTTTATTTCTAACAGATCTAAAAAAGTCAATTCCGGCAGTGATGGAAGTGATTCAGGCATTTGGGAGAGTCTCAGGTTACAGAGTAAATTATACAAAATCTTCTATCCTGGTGTTAAATGAAGGTGAAAGAACTAATCCCATCAGTGAGGTTAAGCAATTTAAAGTAGTGGATCATTTTGAATATCTAGGTATTCAGATCTTCCCGGAACTCCAACAGGTTGTCAAATCTAACTACGAACATCTAATGAAAACAATAACTGCCTCATTTGACAACTGGATCAACCTACCTATATCCATATTGGGAAGAGTTAATGTTCTGAAAATGAGTATACTACCAAAACTATTATACCTCTTTCAAAGCATTCCCCTCCCGCCTCCACCTGAATTATTCAATTGGTTAAAAAAAAACATTTTGAACTTTTTGTGGAACAAAGGAAAATCTAGAATACGCCTCTCTTTGCTTTATTTACCATTTGACAGAGGGGGGTTAAAATGCCCCAATTTTAAATTTTACTATTGGGCAACACAATTAAGGACTATTATGTTCTATTTTGCAGATAAAGATAATCCTCACTGGGTAGAAATGGAGTCTTATAATTTAAATTTAGCTCTTCCATTATTTTTATACTCAGATACTCTAAAGAAGCTACAGAAACATACTACAAACCCTATTTTGAAAAATATGATTTTAATTTGGCAGGACGTTAGAAAATATCTAGCAGAACCAAACAGCATGTCCCAATTTAGCCCAATATGGGGTAATCAGCTGTTTGCTCCAGGTAGGGCAGATGGAACATTTAAGCTTTGGGCATTGCAAGGTTTAAAAAGTATTGGTGATCTTTACCCATCAAACTCGGATACATTTTTATCATTTGGAGAATTACAGACCAAGTTCAAGTTAGATAAAAAGCATTATTTTAAATTTCTTCAATTAAGAAGTTTTGTCAAAACAAACTACAGTGACCTTAACAAGCCCCCCCTTACAATGCTTGAAAAGTTAATGATTCGGAACAAATCAAGAAAGGGCATTATTTCAGACTTTTATAATGTGCTGATTTCTAACTCGTTAGAGAACTCAAATAATAGGCTTATAAAATGGAATATGGACCTATCATTAAATATCAGTGAACAGGAATGGGAAAAGGCTTGCATTAAAACTCACACAATGTCCATAAACAGCCGTCTCAGAATTCTACAATTTAAATGGCTAATGCGTGTTTATATTACACCTGTGCAGTTAAATAAATACAATAATAACATACCAGATCTTTGCGTAAAATGCAATTCAAAAGGGACTTTAATTCATTGCATGTGGGAATGTAGACAAATTAATGCACTTTGGACAGAGGTGAAAGACATAATTGAAAAAGTTATTTTAAAGCAAATCCCATTAGATCCTAAATTGTTCCTGTTAGCTTTATACCCCGAGAAGCATAACTTTAGTAAAGCGGAACGTACTTTCATAGATATAAGCTCACTATCAGCAAAAAAATGTATAGCTTTGGCATGGAAAAATGTCAGTAGACCTAGTGCCACGCAGTGGTTAAAGCAGATGGCGTCCAATTTGCCGTTAGAAAGAATAACATATATTAGGAAATCCAAACAGTATCTGTATGAGGAAATTTGGGGTCCTTTCATTAATTTTATTAAGGACTTAGATATATCAGAAGGTTTGTTTGAATTTTGATTTTCTTTTTGGTACCTGCGGTGTGCCATGTTCAATAGACGTGTACTGTATAATTATACCTACTCAGGCTGAAATTTGAGAAGCTATTTTTTTTTGTTTGTTTTTTATGTCTGTACTTTTATTTTTAATTACTTATTTTTATTTTACTTAATTTTTTTATTTTTTATTTTTTTTTATTTATTTATTTATTTTTCTTTGTGGAAAATCTCAATAAAAATATTTTGGGAAAAAAAAAAAAGAGCCGCGAAGCAAGTTAGTATAGGTTGTTAATTTAGTTTTTTAGAAAGAAAGCTGGAGAGGGCTTCAACGCACATCCACTCAGCACCGCTGACCAGATGGCACCGAAGACTGCAAAACCGACTTCTAAAAAGGCTTTGATAACGTCTATGTTGAGCCCAGTGCAACAGTCCGGGAGCAGCAGGCTAGCTAGCGTTAGCATGGCCTACAGCGGCGGTGCGGCTTCTCCTCCAGCTGGCGGAGGCGCTTCGGATAAATCTCCCGTTAACAACAAATCCACAGTCACAGATGATGATGGACTGGCGGCCATGGAAACAGGTACCACCGACCTCGTAGCAGCTATTAACTCGATGAAAGATGACTTTGTGAAGAGGTTTGATAGCTTGCTAACTGCTATCCAGGAGGTGCAATCGGATATAAAGACTGTTGCTGCACGTGTTGCACAAGCTGAGGATAGAATTAGCACTAACGAGGATATTGTTGTTTCCCTGCAAGCCGACAACACTGCTATGAAAACTGCTATTGATGCTCTTCAACTAAAAATAGACTATTTGGAAAATCACAGTCGCCGCTCCAATCTGCGTCTTATTGGTCTCCCAGAGGGGGCTGAAGGCTCTGACATGTGTGCTTTTTTGGAGAAGTGGCTGCCTGAAGAGTTTGGTGCAGAAACATTTCCAGTCCCGCTGATCATAGAGAGGGCACACAGAGTCGGGAGGGCTGACGCAGCGGGGTCACGGTCCAGAGCGGTGGTCATTAAGCTACTGAACTATGCTGACAAAGTCAGGATCATGAAGGCTGCCAGGGCGAGGGGAGAGATATACTTGGAGAATAAAAGAGTGATGTTCTTCCCAGACGTCTCTGCCGAGCTTCTGAAAAAGCGCAAGTTATTCGACCAAGTAAAGAAGGATCTAGCTTCTATTTCCATGGAGGTACCGGAGCTGCGCTACGGTGTTGTTCATCCGGCCATGCTTTTGGTGACCTACAAGAAGGAACGTTACACTTTTGATAAAGCAGCAGAAGCTGAGTCCTTCGTTCAGCAGCTTAAGAAGGAGCGAGATTTGGTCACGGACTAGGTTGAGGTGCGATAGAGACGAACTGACCTGTGGAGTATCTCTTTTGATTTTGTAGCTGCTTTGTTGTGGAGCAGCAAACAAAATATGTGATACTGACTAATTATTTCTCACAATGTATGCAAATAAGATCACATATTGCTAAGCGTATTGTTAAAACATATATTTTCAGTTCTTTGGCTTGATGGTTTATACTGTACAGGTTATTAATAAGGTGTCTCCAATCTGTGTGTACATGGGTACATATACATGGTTAATATACAACACGGTTGGAATAACCAAGGTTAATACTGCACATGCAAGTTTGAGTTTATTTTTACTATAGTTTACTGGTTGTTATTTCTATAACTGTTCCTCTGGGGGCTGCGGTTTGATGGGGGTGGTCTAGATGCTGGTCCTCGCCATCTTGAGTGCTGGGGTGGCCCAGCAGGGCTTCATGGCCGAGCTTTGGCGGCTCCTTGGGAAGTGTTTTCAGTGGGGTGGGTGGGCGTACTTCGTTTGGGGATTTACGCTTTATTGTTTAATTGTTGTTTGTTGTGTTTACTCTTTTTTGTTTTTATTTGTCACGTTATCCCTCTGCAGCTTACTCTTGAATGCACATAACGTAACTGTAATCTTTTTGTTCATCATTTGATGGCCTCTGACCTTCAGTTTACCTCTTGGAATGTGAGAGGTCTGAATAAACTTGTTAAACTGAAACAGGTGATGAAAAGGATTCAAGAATTAAAGGCTAAGATAGTTTTCCTACAGGAGACTCATTTAACTCCTGATGATGTTATTAGAGTGAGGAGAAGATGGCACGGTAGGGTTTTTCTACTTCCTTTAGCTCACATTCGAGAGGCGTAATTACATTAATCCACAGTTCTGTGCCATTCCAACTCATCAAAGTAAATGAGGATCGATTTGGCAGATATGTAGTCGTACAATGTGTGATTTTATCGGTGAAACTAAATTTGGTTAATGTATACGGGACTAATGATGATAATCCTGCTTTCTTTAGACACCTGTTTCTATCCGTAGCATCGTTGCCTGGAGGGTACATTATTGGAGGTGATTTCAACTGTACGCTCTTACTAACGCTAGATAGATCTACAGGCAAAGACA
The DNA here is from genome assembly GCA_038048925.1 of Garcialebias charrua. Taxonomy (NCBI): domain Eukaryota; kingdom Metazoa; phylum Chordata; class Actinopteri; order Cyprinodontiformes; family Rivulidae; genus Garcialebias; species Garcialebias charrua. The sequence continues at coordinate 7,762 of JBBPBX010024602.1, forward strand.
CCTCTCATGCTCAAACAAGGAAAGAATTACTTAATTATATGAAAGATCTCAATTTGGTTGATTTATGGAGAAATATGCATCCTAATCAGTCGTCTTTCTCATGCTATTCCAGTACTTGTCAAACATTTTCAAGAATCGATTACTTTCTAGTCTCAGCTGATTTGGTCTCACATATTACAACCAGTTGGTATGATAGTATAGTAATATCTGATCATGCTCCGATCTCATTCTACCTTAAGGTTCCTAATCTTTCCTTTTCACCAAAGTGGCGTCTACAATCAATTTGGCTTAGGGACCCAGATTTCATAAATTTTATTGGAACAAAAATAGATATGTATTTTGAATTGAACACTCACCAAACCTCAGCAACTGTGAGATGGGAGGCCTTTAAGGCATATTTAAGAGGCCAAATGATTAGTTTTACCAGCTTTAAGCATAAAATCAATAAACAAGAATTGGAACAACTTGAAAAATCTATTAAAAGCATTGAAATACAACTATTTCATAATCCTTCAACCCAATTAAATACAGAACTTCTTAGGTTAAGAGCTAAATATAACATGCTATCTACAAATAAAGCAATTCAAAGTTTAATGAAATTGAAACAGTCGTATTTTGAACAAGGTGAAAAGGCCAGTAAATTGTTGGCTTGGCGTATTAAACAGGAACAATCAGATAAAGCAATAAACTCAATTCAAACAGTTGAGGGGGAGTTATCATCTGACCCAAAAAATAAACAACACATTTTCAAATTTTTACTACAAACTATATAGCTCAGACTACTCAGACCTAGCTCCCCAGGCACAAAATGCTTTCTTGGATTCATTAGAATTTACTCCCCTAGATAACAAATCCTTAAAATCACTTGATTTTGAGCTCGATACACAATTATTGTCTGAGGCTATAACAAGTATGAAAGGTGGGAAGAGCCCGGGGCCGGATGAAATTCCAATTGAAATATACAAAATTTTTCAATCTAAACTGATACCTCCCATGCTTGACATGTATAAAGAAGCCTTTGAGAAAGGGTCTCTACCTCCTTTACTTAATACAGCTATAATTTCCCTACTTTTGAAGCCAGGTAAACCTGCAACTCAATGTGGCTCATACAGGCCAATTTCTCTGATTAATAATGATGTTAAAATTTTATGTAAAGTCTTAGCCAAGAAGTTAGAGTCACTTCTACCCATGATGGTCCACCCTGATCAAAATGGTTTTGTGCAGGGAAGACAGGGGTTTCATAACATCAGAAGGGTGTTTAATGTAATTTTTGAGAAATATGAAGTCCCAGACAATGCTATCCTGTCACTGGACGCAGAGAAGGCCTTTGACAGGATAGAATGGCAATATATGTTTGCTGTTATGGAACGGTTTGGTATAAAAGGGAAATTTCTTAGTTGGGTAAAATTAATATATTCGAACCCACAAGCGGAAATTTTGACCAATGGTCTGACTTCATCTTCCTTTAAATTGAAACGTGGGACAAGGCAAGGCTGCCCCCTTTCTCCTTTGTTGTTCACGCTGGCCATCGAGCCTTTAGCTATGGCAATTCGCAAACATGATAAAATAACTGGTATACGAATAGGGAACTTGGAACATCGTATAGCCCTGTATGCAGATGACATAATATTGTTTTGTTCTAAGTTGGGGAACACCATGCCCACAATAAATGAGTTAATTAAGTCCTTTGGGTTTTTTTCAGGGTATAAGATAAATAACACTAAATCTGAAATAATGTACTTATCAGAAAAAGAACGTCTCAATCCCCCAGTTTCTACTCCATATGAAGCGTCAAAACAAGGATTTACCTATTTAGGTGTTAAAGTTACTCCTACAATAAACGATATTATTCCAACTAATTATAACCCCCTTATAGAATCAGTTATGCATTCAATAGAAAGATGGTCCAAACTGCCCATTTCCTTAATTGGTCGTGTTAATATTATAAAAATGACAATATTGCCAAAATTTTTATATTTTTTCGAATCGATTCCACTCTCTCCACCTCCCTCCTTCTTTAAGGAGATAAATAAAACTTTCTCCAATTTCATTTGGAGTAGTAAGCGTCCGAGATTGAGATTGTCTCTATTATATTTGCCATATGACAGAGGAGGTTTGCAATTGCCAAATTTATTATGGTATTTCTGGGCAGCTCAGATTAGGGCAGCTATGTTTTACTTTATTACCAGCCATCCCCCAGCGTGGGTTACAATTGAGTCACAGCTGATCTCTATCCCTATAAACTTATACTTGTATTCATCAGACAGGAAAAAGCTTATCAAACAAACAAAAAACCCTTTTCTGAAAAATACGATACTTATTTGGCAAAAAGTACTTGATCATTTGGGAGAAAGGCAATATCTATCCCAGTTCTCACCCATTTTTGGCAACAGGGATTTTGGTCCAGGTAGAGCAGATCTAGGATTCAAGCTCTGGTCTGTAAAGGGGGTAGCTAAGATTTCTGATCTTTTCTCGGGGAAGGTATTTATGTCATTCGAAGAACTTAAAAACAAATATGATATTCCTACAAAACATTTCTATAAATATCTTCAAATCCGGAGTTTCATTTTATCCAAGCAACAAAATAATCTTGATATACCCTCTTTGTCCTCATTAGAGGATATTATCATAAAGCATCTAGATGAAGGAGGGCAGGTGTCTCGTCTCTATTCCCTGTTTGCTGACAAATCTAAAGAATCTTCGGTCAACATTTTAAAGGCATGGGAAACAGATTTGGGTGATAGTGTATCGAGTGAGGAGTGGTCTGAAGCCTGTACCTCGACTCATAAACAATCCGCCAACATAAACTCCAAATTACTACAATACAAATGGCTGTCTAGACAATACATCACTCCAGTTAAATTGCATCACTTTAACCCTAATATTCCTGACACTTGCATTAAATGTAGTTTACAAAAAGGATCTTTATTTCATTGTATGTGGGCATGTCCTCAAGTGTTAGATTTTTGGAAGGAGGTATTGTTTGTGATTAGTCAGATGATTGGTAAAAAGGTTCCTGTAAATCCTAAAATGTGCATCTTGAATATTTATCCTGATGACTTTGTTATCTCAAACAACTTGAGATCCCTACTTAATGTCTCCTTTTTGGAAGCTAAACGCTGTATTGCGTCCTCATGGAAGAAAGACTCATTATGTGGAATCTCACAATGGACTACGCAAATGACTTTTTACTTTGCACTTGAGAAAATCAGCTATTTTAATAAGAACAAGCTTGATAAATTTTGGAATATCTGGACTGTTTTTTACAACTGGCTGGGCCAAAATGATATCCAACTCGATGGCTGGAAAAAGGACTTGTTATAAGGTCATATGTTGAACTATTCTGATATATATGCTGGTTGGTCTTTTGAGGGTCTGCTGCGGGATTTTATTTTATTTTTTATTTTTTCTCCCCCTGTGTGTATGTCTTGTTGATTTTTGTCTTTTCTGGGTTTATATTTTAAGTATTGGTAATTGAATATTAGTATGATTCTGTTTCTCTTGTTAAAATCAATAAATATATGTTTAAAAAGAAAAGTGGAGAGGATATCAGTCAGGAATGGTAATATAATAATAAAAGCATTAGATAAAGGCTAGCATTAGCATGTTAGCTCCAAAAACAAACTCACCAGTAGCCACTTTTAGAATAAACAGTCAGCTGAAGGCTTTTATCACAAACAGACACTTCTAAAATTTGAGAGGCATATCAGTCCAAAATGCAAATACAGGTAGTCCCCGATTTACGAGCGCTCTGATCTGCGAGGTTCCAGACTTACGAGCTGCGAATTTTTGGAAAAAACGAAAAAAATACTGAGTTTTCATGTGTTTTTTCACCACAGTTAGTTAGTTAAGCATATGGACACACGTTTCCGATCATTTTTATGCACTCATAAGCAGTTTTTGGATGAAAATAGAGTGTTTGTAGTCGCGCTAGCGAAAACCGTTCCAATTTACGAGCGAAATTCCGGATTTACGAGAGAAATGGCGGCCGTTCCAAATTACGAGATTTCCGGTTTACGAGCGCCTCGTTGTAACGGATCTCGCTCGTAAATCGGGGACTACCTGTAGACATTAGATAAAGGGCTTTCAATGATTTAAAACTTACCTGAGCAAGCCTGCTTGAGTCACTGACCGCACGGCTTAATAAAAATAATAAAATAAATAAATGACCGGAAACACGCAATCGGTAGGTAGAGCTCACATTGGACTGTCCAGGGCGGTGAAAACTGCGCCCAGCATATTCCCATTGTTTTGTAACGTCGTGGAATAACTGCGCATGCGCCACTTATAACTATAGTCGATGAATAAGATCCATGCGCCCCAAAACAGGAAATACATCACCCATCAGAAAACGTTTTTGAAACAAACAATATAACTCATCACTACTCATAAAATATTTATCCTACACAACTAAAAACATGCTGTATATGCATATATTTTGAAATATTTTTATTTTATTGTTTCATTTTTATTAATTTTTTTAAAGTCTTCAATGTAAAATGGTCTAGAAGTTCCAGTGGGACGGCGCCCTAGCGCCCCCTATTGGCTGGTCGCCCCTGATGCCAAAGCTAACTAGGAATAACCAACAAAATAAGGCTATACAGTACAGATATTGAGCAGAAATTGAAAATGGTAGTTGCTAAGAAATAAAGAGCTCTGTGCACAATATAGCACAAAGCATATAGCATAAAGTTGTTTTCAAGGCTTGACCAAAGCAGGTAGAACTGCTTCAATAATCTTAGCCAAAAATTGTGGTACGAAAAGTGGCAGACGATATAAATTATTTTAAGAAATGTTATTTAGATGTCAATAAATACTATTAAACATTTAAATGTCTTGTCAAGAGCCAACCAAATAGAGAAGCTACTGTCTAGTTCAGGGGTCTGCAACCTTTATGATCAAAAGAGCCATATCTGCCCTTTCGTTCACTAAATTAAACGTGTCAAGAGCCGCAATACCTGCTACAACTGTCATTATCAACTGGTGGCCCGTGGGCCATTTGAAGTTTGCTAGAGGAGCTTATCTGGCCAGTAGGTGTGAAATTATAAAACCAAAATCTAATGATTGTTAACATTTATTGATATTTTTACATTTTGAGACAAAAGAAAATATTGGATTCCATTCATCTTCCATAAACCGTGAACTGTGCAGACAAATGTGCTTTTTATAAAATTGTGGAGTACCGGTACCTTATTTTTTGGACTATAAGGTGCATTTAAAATCCTTTAATTTTCTCAAAAATTGACAGTGAGCCTTATAATCCAGTGAGTCTTCTGTATTAATTCTGGTTGTGCTTACTGACCTCAAACCAATTGTATGTGGTTATTATGAATGAGTTGGATAAAGTTTGACTTATCTGACTGTTTTGTTTTGATAATGCGCCTTGTATTCCAGTGCACCTTATGTATGAAAACAGACCCCTTCATTGATAATGAGTCTTATCATCTGGTGCACCTTATAGTCCAAAAAACATGGTAATTGCGTATCCTACTTTGAAGAATAAAGCATAAAGTTAAAGTGAGTACAGTATAATTTACTTTGTGTATTAGTACTAGTATCCACATACTGTATTTGCAAAGGAGTTGACAGGAAAACTGTTAAACTAGTCTAAAAAAGCTAAGTCTGGTCCTCTGGACATTCAAAAAACAAAACAAAGTTAAACTAGTCATTTTTTGTGGGTACAACATCCTATAAAATTCAGTTTTATGTTAGTTTTGGTCAAAGCTTGAAAGAGCTGCTGCAGAGGGACCAAAGAGCCACATGTGGCTCCAGAGCCGCAGGTTGCAGACCCTTGGTCTAGTTAGTCTATACTATAGCATAAAGGCCGATTAGCATTTTGCGAGTCATTTTAATAACTCATTATTTTCTTACCCAATGCAAATGAAAACTTTTGATGTTCTGAGGTTCTTTATTAATATTTTGTGAAAATATTGTTTGAAATCAAAACAGCAAAAAAAGAAACGTGGAAAATCTACAAAAAGGACTTTATTGAGTCTGAATTTATGGCGGGAAATCCAGAAACAAAAGAAGCCATAGTTGTTGTTTTTGACCATATTTTGCACATTTGTTTTTTGTAAAAATAAATAAGTAAACATTCATTCTAGCAACATCTGCCATACCAACCTGCTTAGTCGATGTGACAGAGCAAACATAACTAAACATGGCAGGAAAATAATGGAATGCCTGAGAGCAAACGCCATTTTATTAAAAAGGGCAAGAGTTGCTATTTGCATAAACTTGATTAAGGTCATGTCACTTTCTGTGCCCCACGCTGTGAGATGTTAAAATCTAGCACACGATATGAAGGGGAACATTTCTATACGGGGGACAATGTTACTCCAGATTATTGTGTGCATTTTGGCAGTGACACTACTACAGCATTTCCAGCAGGTTCTTTCTCTCCCCTTCCTCGAAAAGTGGAATTCTCCGCGAGTCCTTGAACGCAGCATTTAGCAGACAGCGCGCCATGGCAAAACTGAAAAGGGACTGAATAGAAGAAGAAACCCTTTTTCCTCTGAGAACAGCCAATCGCCTCTCGGTCTGGAGGATTAATCAAATTAAAGATGATGTCACCTCCTGCAAGTCACTCCACTCTCTCGTCTGAGTTTCTCCCAGTTTTCTGCCCCCCACCCCCATCTCCACCACCACCACTACTTCTGCAGGCGCCTAAAGCCCATTCTCTCAACTGTTCAAACTCTTTTCTTCCATTCTCCATGCTCCACTGGGCACATGCACGCTCAGTGCCCAGCACCGCATGCATCAAGTTGCATTGTCCCAGTTCAGTGTTGCTTCAAGACTTCACAATGTCAGACCTGTTGATTTTACCTCTGAAACAACCATTAAAATCATTTCACTGACTGACCGTGCATTCCTGACAACTGCTGCTGATCTAGTGGTAAATTATTTGATCGACCTGGTTGTGAGATTATTTATCACCAGGCAGATTAAAACTGTGCACCTGCAGAGGCTGTAACATCTGGGAGCGCTCATCAGGCACAGACTAAAATAGGATGAGTGGATTTCATCTACGCACTGCGCTGTCACTATTAGACTCTCAAACCTTTTGTTTCTCCTGAGCTGAGCTTTTTTCATCAGACACAGTCTGGGTGGGCACTCCGACTGTCTGCTGTTGCAGCCCCCCTTCACCCCCGTCTGCATGAGCCAGGCTTTTGTGTGCTGCTCTATTCTGGATGGGCTGCTTCTTTTCATGTCAAGACTGTCGTACACTCTTCTTCATTTTCTCTTTCACTGGTGGGGGCCAGAGCCGTATAAAGATGGTGGGGGCGATTAGATTGTGCATTTCTTGTTTGAGCTCAGAACAGAGAGGTATTTGCACAAACCTGAGCACAAAGCTTTGTTTGCGTTCCTTTGACCTTAGACGTTAGGAACTTGAAAATGTCTACATCTACTGCCTGAAAGTATCAAAACTATCCATCCATCATCTTCAATCTTTTTGGGGTCACAGGGGACACTTGTGCGAGAGGCGGGGGACACCCTGGACTGGTCTCCAGTCCATCACAGGGACACATAGAGACAAACAACCATTCACTCTCTCACTCACACTTAGAGACAATTTAGAGTTAACAATCAGTCTAACATGCATGTTTTTGGTCTGTGGGAGGAAACTGGAGAAAACCCATACATGCACGGAGAGAACATGCAAAATCCACCCAGAAGTCATAGTCAAAGATTCTTTATTGTCATTCGCATCCACATGTGGTACATGTGATGAAACGAGATTATGTACACAGGGTCCCAGTTACATCCAACGATAAAATGTAAAAGAAAAACAGTAATAACATCTAAGATATGAACTAAGAAAAACATCAACTAAAAATACCCTGATGCATGCTCAATAATCCAGGTAGAAAAATCTACCTGGATCACTGGCCTCCGGGTTCAACTGTCCCCCTCTTACAATGCTGTTATTGCTATAGTATCACTCAGCCCTCTGTGAATAGCAAACAACCATCAGGGTGCTAATGATCCATCGTTAGGCTGATGGTCCTCCTTGATCATGTGAGCAGCTGGTTTCAGGCTGTCATCAGCCAACTGGTTGATCCACTGTGAGAGGGTGCTATTTATAAGACTTACACCAAAATTACACCACACGCGTTCCGGCTCCGCCCCGCTCCGGTCCGACCTCCGCAGCAAATACGCACCCATTATAATCAATGACAGAATTTACACTGGCTCCGCACGGCGGCGGTGAGCTGCGGAGAGCGGACGGCAGTCCGTCAAAATTAGAAATTTTTCTATTTCTGCCGGACGCCGGAGCTGTGCCGGAGTCAACTTTTGAAGATTACGTCGCACCAACAGGAAAAGGAACGAGCACAACTTCCGTATTTACAAAATAAAATCACCACGGGCGGACTTAATCCTAGCTCTATACGGATTTATTTGTACAAAAATGCTTTCAAACTATCATTTATGACTACGCCTACAAACGCAATACAAGAAATAAATAAAGTATTTTATTCTGAAATGTAATACATCACTTCCTGTTGCTCAAACCATGTCCTGTCGCTCATTTACGAGAGAAGATCAAGGCAGCAGTCTCTACTGTTGTTCTCCTTCTTCCACCGAATGAATTGTTTTGTTCTGACTTACTTATTTATCACTTGATTTATCGCGCGATCCCGCAAATCCCGCGCATGCGTCTAGGAGCGGCGCATGCAGGCGGACCTGAGCTGAGCGGAGGTAGTGGAAATTGGAGTTTGAGACGCTCAGCTGCGACCTGCGGAGCGGAGCGGACCATATGTAGTGTAATTTTGGGGTTAGCTGAATACAGCAGCTCAGACTGAGGAAGTCTTTCGGATGAAAGACGAAACGTTTCTACAAATTTTTTGCTTTGTTTTGTTTTTTTGAATGTCCAGAGGACCAGACTTGGCTTTTTTTAGATCAACTAAAAATACACTAAGCACTAGTAGCATAAAAACATTACGTTGAACAGCAGTACAAACATGAGTCTGTGTGAACAGATGAGCACAAATGAACACATCAGCATGAAACAGATCAGCAGCAACATGAAACAGATCAGCAGCAACATGAAACAGATCAGCAGCAACATGAAACAGATCAGCAGCAACATGAAACAGATCAGCAGCAACATGAAACAGATCAGCAGCAACATGAAACAGATCAGCAGCAACATGAAACAGATCAGCAGCAACATGAAACAGATCAGCAGCAACATGATGTGATATTTCACAGTGATTATTCTGGTTATTCATGAGTCTAACAGCCTCAGGGTAGAAGCTGTTCCTCAGTCTAGTGGTTCTACACTTAATGCTCCTCAACCTCCTTCCTGAGGGGAGTGGGGCAAAAAGTGTGTGTGCTGGGTGAGTGGGGTCCTTCATGATGCAGGTGGCTCTCTTCCTGCATCTGGAGGTGTAGATGTCTGTGATGGTGGGGAGACTGACTCCAACAGACTTCTGTGCAGCCTTCACCACTCTCTGCAGAGCTTTTCTTTCTGCAGCTGTGCAGCCTCCATGCCACACGTTGATGCTGGAGCACAGGATGCTCTCCACTGCACACCTGTAGAAGGAGGTGAGGACTGAGCTTCTCAGACCAGCTCGTCTCAGCCGTCTGAGGAAGTAGAGTCTCTGATGATTTCTTGATCAGGCTGGTGGTGTTGTTGCTCCAGCTGAGGTTATCGTTCATGTGTACACCCAAGTACTTGTAGCTGGAGACCACTTCCACCGCAGATCCTCTTATGTTCAGTGGGGTGTGGGTGTGTTTGTTCCTTCTGAAGTCCACAATCATCTCCTTTGTCTTCTTCACATTCATGTGAAGGTTATTCTCTTTGCACCAGCTCTCCAGGTGTTCCACCTCCTGCCTGTAGCTGGACTCATCATTGTTTGTGATGCATCCCACCACCGCTGTATCATCTGCAAACTTTACAATATGACAGCCTGGATGGGTAGCTGCACAATCATATGTGAGCAGAGTGAACAGGAGAGGGCTCAACACACATCCTTGAGGAGAGCCAGTGCTGAGGGTTATGGTGGAGGAGGAGAAGTTGTGGATCCTCACTGACTGTGGTCTGTTTGTTAAGAAGTCTAGGACCCAGTTACAAATGGAGGGGCTTAGTCCTAGTGTGAATAGTTTGTCCATCAGGGTTTGGGGGATCATGGTGTTGAAGGCAGATGTGAAGTCCACGAAGAGCATTCGGACGTATGACTCCTTCTGTTCCAGGTGGGTGAGAGCAGTGTGGACAACTGAGGAGAAGACATCCTCTGTTGATCGGTTCTCGCGGTATGCATATTGATGAGGGTCCTCGTTCATGTTGATGGTTGTTTTGATGTGGGTCATGACCAGTTTTTCGAAGCATTTAGCGACTATCGGGGTGAGGGACACTGGCTGATAGTCATTCAGACCAGTCACTTTGGAGCTTTTTGGGACTGGGAAGATGGTTGCAGTCTTCAGGCAGGTGGGAACTGTCTCCAGGGCAAGTGAGGTGATAAAGATGTCTGCCAGCACATCACAGAGCTGATCGGCACATTCTTTCAACACTTTCGGGGATGTTGTCTGGGCCGGTTGCTTTGTGAGGGTTGATCCTCCTGAAAGTACTCCTTACTTCTGCTGGTCACGCTGAGATGCTCTTCATNAGCACTGGCAAAGAAGGCTCACCAGCGTCTCTACTTTCTCCGCAAGCTGAAAAGGGCTGGAGCTTCAACCCCCATCATGAGCACCTTCTACAGAGGTGCCATAGAAAGTGTCCTGACCAGCTGCATCACTGTGTGGTTTGGTGCATGTACTGCATCATGCCGCAAGAGCCTCCAGCGCATTGTGAGAGCAGCTGAGAAGATCGTGGGCACCTCCTTGCCCTCACTGCAGGACTTACACAGCAAACGCCTCACTCGGAAAGCCCACCGCATGGCAGGTGATCCCACACACCCACTACACAGCTGCTTCAGACTGCTGCCATCAGGGAGGAGACTGAGGAGTCTCCAGGCTCGAACCAGCAGACTGAGAGACAGCTCTGTTCATCAGGCAGTCAGAATGCTAAACACTCTGCCTGCTCTGCCTCCCCTCCCATTTGAACTGCCTTAACACTAAAACTTTCTCACATATTATCACTCAACACAAAGTTTTTAACACTAGACTCTGTGTCATCAAACGGGTTTTCACTAAACTCTCGGTCATGTGCTCATACAGTTTGCACTACTTCTCATACTTGCACTAATGTCTGTATTACATCACTGCCTATAATCATAATACTGTTTACATTCTCTGTTTACATTTATTAATACTGTTTACTTTTATTACTACTGCTTACATGTAATTACTACTGTTTACATTTATTTACACTACTCTAATATCTACACCACTGCTGGTACATATACAGTGTGCTCTGAACGGTCTTATTTAGGGATGCCCAATGTGCCTTACTGCATATGCCACTTTTTGCCTCTACAACAACATCAACTACTACCTCATACATATACTGTGTACATTGACTCATACGCTGCTTTGCCACTTTGCAAATGTCAATGCTAGAAACCTTTAGTTTATTTTAGTTATACTTTTTATACTCTTTTTTTATACTAGTATGCAAAAACTCAGGACAATATTATGTTCATTAAATGTTTAATGTTTTAGTTTTAGAGTTGGTGTAAATTTTCATACTCTTATACCACTATGCAAAAAACTCAGGACAGTGTTAGGTTTACTATTTTATGCTTATGTCTATTATTATATGTTTCAGTGTTTCAATGTTTAGATGTTTACTGTTGCACCGAGGGACTGAGAGAAACGCAATTTTGGTCCTGTGTATGTCCTGCACTGTACATATTGCAGATCTGACAATAAAGTTGACTTTGACTTTGACTTTGATATTTATCCATGTTATGAGACTAACCTGGATAAATAAAGGTTGAATGAATGAATACATCACAGCTCACTGTGAACAAAACTAAAATGACAAAACCCAAACGTTTGTTTAAAACTAAAAAAGTGGCTGCTTTTACTGTCTGCGTACAAAATAATAAACAAAGCAGCAATAACTAGTGTTCTTCACACAAAGGAACTGAAAATACAGCATCCCTGACTGTAAGAACGACTTTTAGCCGTAACCGTTCTTTTGTTCTTTCTTGATACCTGGAGAGTTTTGATGGAAGATAATATTTTTGGTTTGTTTTTAAAGTCTATGAACAGCTGCTTCAACAAACGCTTCTTTTACCATCTCTCCGTCTTGAAACGACTTCTTTTGCTTAACAATTAATTATTAAGTGTCTCACCTGGACTGATGATTTGGTAGCTGCCTTCGCTGTTATGGTCAGCTTTAAAAATAAAAAATAAAAAAATAAAAACGACTGCTGTCCAGATAACTGGGATTTTAGTTTCTTCACCTTTTTCTTTCTCAGCTTGCTTTTCAGAAGGCAATCGGGTTGTAGTTTTTATGAAAAATCAAAAAAGGCGTTCAATACAGAAACAACTGGACTTTATTTGTAACAGAAGACGTTTCGCTTCCCATCCGGGAGCTTTATCAATTCAATAAGGAGACTGTGAGAGAGAGTGAAGTTATAAGCAGGCTAAGCCACTGACACGCACCAACATATGTAAATTGGAAGCTAACACACACACATACTTGGGATAACACGTGCCTGTGACCCATTCAAAGTTATCGTGTCCTGGACGACTGAGAATCTTCACCAGCATTTTATGAATAATCTGAAAATGCCGCTCTGGTACATTTGCAAATGAGGCAAACACTTCGAATATGACATAGTCAAAAAAAGAAAGTCCTCCACCCATTCCGTATGGAAATGGTAGTTTTTTTGGTTCTTACTTGGTCCAGCTCACCAACTCATTTCACAAACTTTGTTGAGTTTAGATTAGAAGAAATAAACTGGAGGCTATAGTACTAGGCAATTCATTTGTTTTTAGTGCGGTTGTTTGGGCATGTGTGGAGACCTATGCATCAGAAAAGGTCCAGTCTCAGATTGGCTAACCTGTATGTCAATCAAGTGACAAATTGCACAGTGAGGATGGCTGATGTATATTTAAAAAAATAAAAATTATAAGAAAAAAAAAAGTCTGACGTCTATTTTGCCATGAGATCTACTCAAATGTATCTATTGTATAATTCAATTGCTGTGCCACATCTGATGTATGGGGCAAAGCTTGTAAAACCAACACATTCCCTCTTTTTATTTTGCAGAAAAAAATTATAAGAGTTATGACAAGAAAACATTACTGTCACCCATCTAATGAATTGTTTTGTCAAATGAATCTACTGAAATTTTAAGATTTAGTAGATTATAACATTTTGCAACTTATGTATAAAGCTCATAATTGTATGTTACCTTCAAACATCCAAATGTATTTTGTCAAAAGAGCTAGCAACTATAATCTCAAGGGAAAAGATATTTTTGTCAAACAGAAATTCAGAACAAGTTTAAAGGGAAGATCTACTGTGATACAGGGGGTTGGACTGTGGAATAATTTAAAGTCTGATTTTAAGGAAGCCAAATCAATTCCTGTCTTTAAGAAACATGTTAAAGTTGATTTGTTGAACAGATATAAATGTCTGTATTGAGTATATATATAATTTCTGGTTAAACGAGTTGTTTACTTATTTAGTTGTTATAGAGCACTTAGTTTGTATTGGATGAAAAAAGGAGCAGATTTAATAAGATATTTTCTTCATCTGCTACCTTTCATTTTATGTTTTTTCTTTTCATTTTCATATATTTATGTTATTTGTTGTATTTTTATAAAATGAATAAACTTTAATAAAAAAAAAATAAAAAAAAATTGCCTTTTCGATCAACCAGTAGATCGTGATTGACGTATCGGCACCGCTGGTTATCATCCAAAGCTTTATTCCCACCAGTGTCATCTCAGGGTGGTATAAAATGTCCAACAGCATATTTTATGAATGATTTAATTGACTGTATAAGCATCAAAGGATTATTTTTTGGATTTGAAAACAAAAGGTACCAAAATTTCATTAAATGTAAAACCAGATCACAGCTGCCTCCACTTGATAAAACGCAGACTCTTTGATGAAAGAAACTGGTATAGACAAACCCTATTTGCCTAAACATGACCATCCTTTTTCTGTTAGGTCTGTTTATCCGCTGTTGTCTCTAATCTTTGTTTTTTGATGTGAGACAAATGAAAGTCAGGGTGTGTTGGAAAAAGGCAGGGCTAGCAAAAAAGAGCCACTTCAGTGTATGGTGCTGTCAGTTTCTTTTAGTGTCAGAGAATATACAGAGACTTCAAGGCAGGAAACCAACAGAGAGGTGACACTCCCTCAACGTGCAGCCTTTTCCCAATACTCACTGCAGACTCTGATTATTTACCATAAATGTCTTACTATTTCAAAACATTGACCCTTTTTATACAGTTCACCTTCACAATGAGTAGACTACATTTGCAACATGTGTTAGCTCCTCTGTCAATGAAGATGGATGAAACAGGTTTTTTTAATTCTTAGAGCCTCAAGTTGAAATTGATCTTACTAATAATGCTTCATATTTTTTGTTTTATCGTTTTTCAGACGTTCCAGCTGATAAAAGCTTTTGTTGCTTTCAATCCTGGTGTCTTGAGGCTCCTGCTTGCAGTTAGTTTGGGAATTTTTCCACCTCCATGCTTGTAGAACATGAGTTTGCTTACCTGTAATTGTTCAACATTGACACTCCATTAACTCCTGATGAAGTTAGGGAACCTCTGCTTTCCACATTGGTCAAATTCTCACTATTCTACAAGAATAAAGCATTGTAGCTGTTAAGCATGAGAAAGCTTTATTTAAAGCTGTTTTTATTTTAGGTTTTAGTATTCATTAACAATCACTAAACAGTTGCTTGAACACTGAATGTGCTGTTAACCAAGTTTGCTTAAGAAGGTCCAACTCATACAATTTCTCCCCAGTTCTTTTTCTGTTTTTGAAATCCCAAATAGGATGTCACTTTGTGTTTGCTCATGTCTTATCCCACAGGAATGATAAAGTGCTCAGCACTTTTATAAATGTCAGCACTGCTGAGCATGCAGCTGTCTGTCCAAAAGTAACCAAAACACTGTTACTGAAGTGTGAGTCCCAAAGTACAAAAAGATTTTTAGTATTTTGCAGGGTCATTGTAGCTTTTTTTTTCTTTACTATTGAATCAAAGCTGAATCACGTGATATATAAGTACATTTCTGAACCATTCAGTCCTCATTTTCTGCAGAATACACATATGAAGAGTGAAAGAGAAAGTTTTCAACAGATGTTGGGGAACCAGTGTATTTTGATGAGAATGGGCCCAGCATTCATAGACAAGAACATAGAATATTATACTGTTTACATGCTACTGTACTAGCAAAGGAGCTCCAAAAAGATGTACAATAGAAACTATCAAAACTTTGAAATACAATATCCATTTGGACAAAGGAACAACTTTGAAGTAGAACTCAAGATCACAAACAAAAGGTTGATGATGTGTAGCAAACACAGTGGGAATGACACAGAGTCAGTGGGGCTACATCATCATCCCTAACTTTCAAGAAGAGGTCCTGAACAACACTGACAAGCCATGATGAACTGAACATTGTTAGGATCCCTGTTTTATGTTGTATACCCCCC